>LOEQ01001699.1:62049-76519 GCA_001685075.1 Bramus lutescens | reverse complement strand
GAAAATTAGGAAACAACCTTCCTCAAGACCCAGAAATACCACTTTTGGGTATATTTCCAAAGGATGCTCAATCATGCCACAAGGACATGTGCTCAACTATGTTCATAGCAGCTTTGTTTGTCATAGCCAGAACCTGAAAACAACCTAAATGCCCCTCGACCAAAGAATAGATAAGGAGAATGTGGAGTACTACACAGCAGAAAAAAATAACCACATCTTGAATTTTGCAGGGAAATGCATGGAGTTAGAAAACATCATTTTGACTTAGGTAACCCAGAAACAGAAAGACAATTATCACTTGTACTCACTCATAAGTAGTTTTTTTTTTAACATAAAACAAAGAAAACCAGCCTACAAATCACAACCTCAAAGAACTTAGACAACAATTGAGGACACTAAGAGGGACTTACATAGTTCTAATCTACAGGGGAAGTAGAAAAATTAGGAGCATAGGGACCTTGGGGGAGAGTTGACAGGGAGGGGAGAGGCAGGGAGAGGAGCAGAGAAAAATGTAGAGCTCAATAAAAATCAATTAAAAAAATTTCCAAAGCACAGTATAGTGATATGGTTATTACTAATTCATGTACTAATCTGCTGCAATTCCCAAATACAACATTTTCAACTTGTGAAACTGTAATAATGTGCTGGTATTAAAATCTATTGTGATCATACTCTAAGGAATGTAAACTGTTACATAAGGTTGCCTGTATTTTCCACAAGGATTAAACTTAAAAAAAGTTAAATATATATGGACTTGGGCACTCTCTCTTTTTTCTCTCTCTCTCAAATGTTTGTGTGCAGCATAGTGTGTATATCTGAGTTAGTTTATATTGGTAAGATTGCAGGGAAAAGAATAATTTTTAAATAATATATTTGTTTTGTAATCTCATAATGATAACAAATTTTGTACTGAAAATGCAAAATAATGAATTACTGAACAGATAATCCATGTTCAATGCTTAGACATTTTATTTTGTTTTTGTGATGAATAAACTATTTGATATATACAAACAATAGCAGCTTTTCGCATTCTTAAACCTTCTGGAAAAATACAGGAAATGGTATGTGTACTACTAAAATGTAAAGTACGGAGGGCTTGGCTTAGTCAGAAATATATTATACATATTGAACAACATGGTAATTCTAAGTGTTTCATGAGATGAAAAATATGTTGTAATAAGATGTTTTGCCGCTAACCTTTCTCAGTAGCATATATTATGACCTTAATTATATGTTGTCCCTATTGTTTTAGGAAACATCAGTGTTGATCTGAATTGGAAATAAATGTATCGCTTGAATGTGGGGATATTTGAAGGTCAGTGGATGCAAAGAACACGTGGGATATAAAGCTTCAGAATATTTCCAGAATTTTTCCTCTGCAGAACCTCTTGCATGATACTTGCAAATTAAGTATTTTAAATTATAGCTACAATTATTCTGGTTACCTGTCAATTTCATACTCATTTGCTAACATTATTTTTAGATTAGTCCTTTTTACAAAACTCTCTAAAGAAAAAAATTTATTAGAAGACTTTGACCTTTGAAAAGAGATTTACAACACTTATCTAATGTGTAATATTAGGGATTTTTTTAAGACGGGGGGTCTTTGTGCAACCCTGACAGTCCTGAAATTCATTCTGCAGACCGGCTCATCCGCAAACCTGTTCTTTTCATTAGCTTTCCTTACCGTGGAACACAGATAGCTGTACCATGAGACTCTTGTGAGGATAAGAGCCATAACTGCCCAGATACAATCTCCTGACACACAAAGGACTCTCCATAAATATTCTGTCTTTTTCACAGTAAAGAATGGATAGTGTGTGCTTCTCTATGAAACTCTGAAAATCCACCAGGAACATGTCATCTTCTTGACAACATGTCTGGAAAGCATTATGCCTGTTTATATGTGTTATGTATTAGTATAAGGCAATGGTTTTCACCCAGGCTCTAGTTACTAATCTAATCATTCCTTTTGTTTTTAAATCCTCAAGGTCGATATCTCTTAACTTCCAGACTCAAATCACTCAGTTCCTCCAAGACAACTCTATGTAAAGTCTTGGAATAAAATGCTTAGACTATTCCCTCAGCACACTTGAAATTTATGCTCACTCACACATCCACAAAGAAAACCGGTGTCTTCTGCTCAGTCTCAATGATGGTAGACATTTAGTCCATGTGTCAGAGTAGAAACAGTGTCCCTTTTGATCCACTTGCCACTCATGTAACCCATGTCCACCATTTTTTTTTCCTATTTCTGCAGCCTTATCACACCATAGGAGTCGTCTGCTCTCCTGTCCCTGTATGTCTGTCTCAGATGGAATGTAGGCTCAGTGTCCAGGCACATTGCCTGACCTCAGGCTTTTGCTAGATAGACTATCTTCAAAATTACACTATCATCATTTCTTAATGAAACCTTGTTATATAACCTTCCTTTCAGAAGTCTTTGATGTAACATCCCACAAGATGAAAAATCCGTGTATCTATGGAGGAACAGTCTTCGGGAGTGATCTCTGCTCTCCTGAATATTCCTCTTTGTTTGCCGGTCTCTTTATTGGATGCTGTATCTGACCTCACCATCAAACTAGTCAGTATACATTCCTTCTGGTCTCTTTTATTGCTCCTCCCTCCATTCTCTTCTTTCTTGCCCTTTCTACATTTTCATACCATCTACTTTCTCTCTTTTCTGTGCATTTCAATTGTATAATGTCTACCTTCATATTCCACTTCTATATAACTTCTCTTTAATTGACATTGAAAGCCTTCATAGCTCTGAGTAAATATAATCTAGAGATTGGAACTTCTTCTGAACCATATGAGATTTAATAGGCCAAGACGTAGTGAATAAGGGATAGTGAACAGCTTCTAAATAAAAAAGATGTAATTAAGGGGAAGCTTACTCCAAAAACATTACATAATTTGCCACACAAAGGGAAGATATTTCGGCACTGTGTTTTATGTGATTCATATGACAGCATGAAATGTAGGCATGGAATGGAAAATAGACTATGTCAATTTATACTGACAAATAAAAGAGAGACCAAGAAAAAATATAGCACCGTCCATAACAAATCCTATTGGATTCTACCAAGTCTCTCATTATATTTTGCTTTGGCTAATTTTATCAGTTTCCAAAAATGTATATGTGCAGAGGGTGCTGTGAAAATTTTGAGGAGTTAACTGGAAGCTATAATAAAGTGATTAGCAGGTAAAACTTGATATCCACAAGAACTTAGCAATTCATGGTTGTATTGATTCTAAATATCCAGTGCTCACTTTCACTAATATAAGTGTCTCCAAGCTTGTAAAAGCTGGTCTCAGATTTCTAAGTTGTACAGCATTGATTAATTACAAAAAAGCCTGAAACTGGTTGACAAAAGAAGGTGCCTTTTCATCTTGAATCCACTCATCCATAATGAGAGTTTTATTTAACAAAAGGCAAGTGACCTTAAATTTTATTTTTCTCCCTTCTCTGATATTTATCAAATATAATCATTGATTCATAAAACTCAATTTATCCCCTATGTGCTTGGCACTGTGCAGAGTGGAACACTGGGTGCAAAACGATGAATAAAAGTACACTTGATCTGATGGCAAACATATTAGGAAAAATGTACCTCTGTGGAAGTCCCTGTAAAATAACAAGTATATAAATTGCTGTTAGTGCCCTGAAGCTGCCAATTGGGGAAGGGAAAGATATATAGGTTAAGCCATGAAGCTGATTTAGATTTTCAGCATACTATAATTTCTTATCAAAGGAAATTAAAATGAATGTACACTATAGGAAAATCGAAAGGGTTATATAAATATATAAATTAAAATAAATCTAGAAAGCTTTTGTATCTGATACTCAATTCTATAGATGCTTCCCAAAGCACCGAAAGCAGACTATCTGATTGTAAAACCACACACACTGCCAAGATAAAGATGTGCCCAAAATATACAACTTTTGATTATTTGAAAAAAAATGAATGACATAAATACTAAACCGCAGTGGATTTTTAATTGTGGAAAATGTGAGGTGAGAAGGGCTTTTTGAATAATTGTCAATATCCCCTTTATAAAATACTTTTCCCTTTGTTGTAATTTTCAATGCTTTGTTAAACTCAGTTTTAAAGCTGCATGCTAAAGGTCCAGGGCACATCAGCCTAAGACACTTAGCATTAGGAAATTAGTTTACATGATAGCCCCAGAGGGGAGCAAAGTGCCCCCATCTCTGTAGGTTCTCAGAACTCAGGCTCATATGTCATTGTTCCTGGAATACTGGCCAGAGACTGTGGCACTTACTGGACTTAGGATCGAGCCAACTTACCAGAATTTCTAAGCCCTTGATAAAATCTGAAGCTGTGCTTGTTACAGTGATGAGTTGAAAGATTCTGGGAAGTATCTGCCTCAGTATTGAAAGTTAATAACGTAACAGTCTATGGCGTAATGTTGTAAAACTTGCATGCATTGTGGAATGCCCACAGTGAGCTAATTAACATGCTTCATCCTACATAATTGTTTTGATACCATTTGTCAATTGAAAGTATGATAAAAATGTATATAAAGTTATGTACTTCAAAAGCATGTAATTTTAATTTGTTTATTATGTCTTGACAAATCTGAGAAAAGATTGTAAACATTGAAATACACGTTATCTATATAATAATTTCATAAGACTAAAAAGGGCAGTGGTCCTTTTAGAATCCAAACTTCATAATAAGAGACAAGACTTGATGTGGAGTTTCCCTCCATATGCAATAAATGTTTTAGTAGCATTGGTTATTAAAGCAACTGATTTGGCTAATGGTTTAGTAGAATAAACCAAGGTGAGAAATCCAAACAATGAAATAGAGAGAAAGTAGATAGAGTCAAAGATATGCCATGTAGCTGCCAAAAGAGAAAGATGCCAGTCACTAGCCACAAACTTATCAGTAGGCCACAGCCTTGAGATGATTCACATATTAATAGAAATGAGTTAATTTAAGGTGTAAGAGTTAGTTAGAAATATGCATAAATCACAGGAAGTGGGTCCTGGGAACTGTAGGATATATCTTAGATAAGAAGCAATGGTTTTCAGAAAGAAAAGATTAAATCAGAATGTTTTGTTATTGTTGCTTGCTTTTTTTGTTTTCCTAAAGGAGCCTTGAACAATATGAGAATGAGAAGATATTGAGAAAATGTCCTCAGTGTGAACTTAAAAACTTCAGAAACTATAAAAGAATTCAAAGGTCAGGTGACTGGAGTGAAGACCATGTATAAGCCAATGCATTGCTTAAATTGGTACCTCCAATGTGAGGGCATTTGATTTCTTATTCCGAACTTGTGCAACATTGTACTCACATGCATAAGCTCCTACCATCCCTACATACACAGAAATGAAACTAAATACAAATATTTGGTAAAACTATATACAAAATATGTTCAATGTACATAGTCATAAACCATTTCTCTATCCCTGTATTATTCCTCACACTACAAAATTGTTTGTCTTCTTATTTTAATAATAGCAAGCATGGAACATTAGTATAAGCTAATTTCAATTTTCAAGTTTGAGATTATATGAAAGGTTTTCTTGTTGATATCACATTACATTACCATTTATTGTAAATAATTTACCATTTTTCATACCATAAAATTCAATAACTTAAGCATACAAAAAAGAAATATGCATAAGCTATTAGCTAAATGGTGTTATAATTCATATAATTTCTGTGTGATTATTTGCATCTGGGTGCCTGGGAAACGAACAAGCAGCCTCTGCCTACAAGACTTTAACCATTACATATGAAGTTAGTCAAAGGAATATTATTTCTACATTGTTGTTATTATATGTTACTACATATTTCTAAATTTGAAATGTATAGTACAGGCAGAAGCCCTCTCAACTCATCTTGAGGCATGCCTTACCTAGACTCCAGCATCATGATATTGTACAAAGAAGCAACTGCACAGCATCACACACAAACAGCCTGTGACATGCACTGAATCAATCCTGACCCCCTGCAAAGCCAGAATGCTACAACTAAAAGGTAGAATTTATGCCAGTAATGCAAGTGCACTTTAATGTTAGCTATCAATAAAAATAATTAATCATACTCACAAGCTAAATGATCTCAATCTAAGCCAAAGAAAATCAGTTTACAAAATCTGACATCCATTCAGTAAACTTTAGAGGAAAGTTTCAAGGGACCTTCTTCTTAAAGCCAACCCTAAACAAGTTATTTTCCCCAAAACACCTTTATANTATATATATATATAACACTGGAGTTTTCACAAAACCCTAGGGAGACAAGACATCCAAGGGATTTACTTTTGTTGAACTGTGAACATCTCTATGCAATCTGAAATGCCTTTCATAGGTCCCTGTTTTGAATATTTGTCCCCAGCCCATAGATCAGTCTAGGAAGTCTGGAACATTGTAAATAGTGGAGCTGGGTGCCAGAAGTAAGTCACTATGGAGTGACCTTGTTATAGCCTGCTCCTGATCTCTGCTGTGCTTTCTACTTCCTGGACGATTGTGGTATAAGCAGCCTTTTCCATGAGCTCATGTTGCTGTGACCTGAGCTTGGCCATGGCCCTCATAGCAGGTAGCCAGCAACCCAAGCAAAGATTTGTTTCAGAAGATGTTTCTGTACTATTTTCAGAGATGCAAAAATGAAGAAGACAATGACATCAAGTTAAGTGTCTTGAAACAAATTTATTTCAGAAAATCTAAATGGAAATTAAGTCTAAAAAACTGAATAATTTATTTCCAACATAGAGGTATCGTAGTCTAGGACAAACTTCTATTTATAGATTTTTTGAATACCAGAAAATAAGGGATAAATTATGATGCAATCTTAATAATTTTACATTTAAAATAAGAACATAATCCACCTTTTCATCATGAAACTTTTGAGTGCATAACTTTTTAAAGCAGAAAAGTGTCAAATCCGAGTTTTCAGATCACACAATAAATGTGTGTTCCTCCAGGACTCCCTAGTTCTGAAGGGTAGGCTTTGGTAATATGCTTTTTAGGAAGCAGATAATAAACCTACATTCATCAATGCTGAATTATCTCTGAATTGTGTCTGCTACATGCTCAAAGAAACCTAATGATGTGTATACTCAGGGCAAATTGACCAAGGGAAGCATTTTTGAAAGGACTGAATTTTAGATGGGAAGCCAATTCTCGCACAGATTGGAAAACTTTTGGTGTTCCAGGGTATAGCTGTCTTCAGTTGTAGATATATCTCATAAGAGAGTTCTGTAAATAAGCTATTTCAGAAATTAATATAATGACTTGCTTAAATAATTAATATACCTAATAGCAATAAACACACTGTTAAGGAATCTTCAACCTCTGCTTCTTCTTTTAATTGATTTTTATTAAACTCTACATTTTTATTTGCTCCCCTCCCTGCCTCTCCCCTCCCCTTCAACCCTCTCCCAATGTCCCCATGCTCCAAATTTACTCAGTAGATCTTGTCTTTTTCTACTTCCCATGTAGATTAAATATATGTATGTCTATCTTAGGGACCTCATTGTTGTCTAGGGTCTCTGGGATTGTGATTTGTAGGCTGGTTTTCTTTGCTTTATGTTTAAAAACCACCTATGAGTGAGTACTTGTGATATTTTTCCTTCTGTGTCTGGGTTACCTCACTCAAAATGACGTTTTCTAGCTCCATGCATTTTCCTGAAAAATTCAAGCTGTCGTTATTTCTTTCTGATGTAGTACTCCATTAGTGTAAATGTACCACATTCTCCTTATCCATTCTTCGGTTGAGGGGCATTTAGGTTGTTTCCAGGTTCTGGCCATGACCAACAATACTGCTATGAACAATCACTGCTTCTTTAGTGTCATTCCCAAGTCTTCTTAGCACTTAGCTGACAGTGTGTAGATGACAGGGGTCTGCTCTCATCCTCCTTGAAGTAATCTGAGGACTCCACAGTGGGTTTTGTGATTGTTAAGTTTCAAACCAAATCCAAATCCCCACTGTTTCCAAACTCCCCACCCGCAACCCCATGGCTGACTTCTCCTTTATTCCATGCACTCCAAGCACACAGCTTTTCACAGGGTATATACTGTGCTGTCCAGAATGTTTCTCAGAGTCAATTCTAATAAAAGGGAGTGCTGAAGACTTCCTGACACCACAAGGATTCTTCACGGTCTCTACATAATCTTAAGAGAGTGTTCCCTCCTCAAAGAATAAACTGTCCCACTACTAACCATTTTCTCAAAACTCACACACATTGTGTATGGATCAATTTTGCTTGAATAACCTTAACCTGTCAAATTAAAGTTACAAAGTTTATTCTGATTTATACTTCAACAACTGTAAGCAATTTTGTGTTTGATAATACTGGTTCCCATATACATAGTAAGTTAATCAGAAGTCTCAGTGATCTTGTGATACCTTATAATTAAATTTTAATATTTGTATGACTTTGCTATTTCCTTGCTAATTTTTGAGTGTCATTTCTTTATATATCACTTTATTTTCAAAGCCTGTTTGATGTTTTATATCCATATGAGCATGTTTATGCAAGTGTGTGTGTGTGTGTGTGTGTGTGTGTGTTTAATTGTTACATTAACTTCTCCTGGGATGAACTGAACGGATTAGTCTATTCACTCTAATGGGACAATGAAGACACAGACAAAATTAACAATTTCATCTAAGCAAAACTTGATGAGTTAATGAGATTATTTGACTCATGTTGAGCATATGTTACTTACAGATATGTTTAGGTGATCCTCCAAACAGCTACATTACTGCAAAGCCCCTCCCCATCATGGATTGTGACTCAAGGAACCTATATCTTAAAGTATCACTTTCAGTTAGCTTTTCTCTTCATATGTGCTCTAGTGTCTGTCATAGTAAGGATTACTATTGCTATAATAAAACACCATGATGGAAAGCAAGTTGGGTGAGAAAGTATTATTCAGCTTATATTTCTACAGCACTGTTCATCCTTGAAGGAAGTCAGGACAGGCACTTAAACAGGGCAGAATCCTGGATGCAAGAGCTGATACAGAGGCCATGGGGCAGGGTACTGCTGACTGTCATGTTGCCTATGGCTTTCTCAGCATGCTTTCCTATAGAATCTAGGACTACCAATCCAGGGATGGTATCACCCCTAATGGATCCTCCCCCATTAATCACTAATTAGGAAAATGCCTTATAGCCAGATCTTATGAAGGCTTTTTCTCAGTTAATGTTCCCTCCTTTCAGATAACACTAGTTTGTGTGTCAAGTTGACATAAGACTAGTCAGCACAGTCCTCCAAGATAATTTGAAGCTGGGATAGGATTAGGAAGTAATGATGGCTAGAGTCCCAGAAGAAGTTCCATGAGCTTACCCTCTCTCTTTCTGTTAGATGGTGCTAACAGATCTTTTACAGATTCACATAGACTTAGCTATCTTACATTATTCTAAAGACCATAATATAGAAGTGATTTGCCAATCCTATACATAAATATCAGTACTGATATTTGGGAATCTTTGTGTCTTAAAAATATAGAGAATACTACCATAATTTTTACCAAAAAAGAAGCCATAGCCTATGAAAGCAGAAATTTTGATAACCAGGCTGTGTGCTTCTCTTCCTGTAAAAAGTTTTGTTCTCTGAGGATGTTACTAAAGGAATTACCCAGAAAACTTTTCCTGTTTCTCTCTAGAACAATGACCACATATTTTCTCATGAAAACCGAGACACCCTAATAAACTATCTTTGGAAAATTCTGGGATGTAGAAATTTTACAAAACAATCATATGAGCATTTTATTTTAAAACTCTGATACTTGGGTCTCAAGATTGTTCAGTGGGTAAGAATATTCATTGTGTAATTATGAGGTCCTGATGCTGGGATCTGCAACGTGGATGTGAGAATCCAGGCATGCCTTTTGGTGACTGTGATCCCAAAACTGTGAAATAAAGGTGGAAACAGGGTAGTTGCTTGGATTCCTAGTGATTTCTGGCCACCAGTGTAGCTAGAAAAACTGAGATCCAGGTTCACTGAGAAATGAAATGGAGAAGAGAAGAAATAAAAGATGGTTTAATTAATTTAAATATCCATAAATTTGTAATGAGCTAATTCACAATATTGTGCCTCGAGTTCATATTGGTCATAGTGTGACCATAGATGCAATGTTGTAACCCTGTTCCTTCAACAGTTCAGTTGAATATGAATCTTGTGATGACAGTTTATGGAATAACAATTCACAAAGGACAGCAATTTTGTTGCCAACAACTTGCCAAGAAATTCTGACTTTCTTGATAGATAATTGAGATCAGCACTGGTTCTTTTTTTTCCAGTCCTAATTTAAATTTTAATTTTCATTATTGACAGTTATAGATGTAATAACAGTAATAACTCAATATTAACAATAATCTTATTAGTCTATCATCTATCAATCTATCTATCATTTATCTATCTATTTATCTAAACTTCAGAATAATAAAGACTTAAAAAAGCCATAGCAGAGTTCAGAGAGTTTCAAAAAAGCCTTCGAGACAGAAGCCAAGAAGCCGATAAGAATGTCAAAACTCTCTGTGGATACAATATAATGAACCAGATGAGAGGTCTGCTGGAGACGCTGTGGAAGGGCAGGTTGTTGCTGGGTCACAAGATTGAACCAAGCTTTGGGGTCAAGGCGAGCCGGTCCAGATGAGTGGTCAGGCACATGGATGAATGCCAGGTACAGACAGATGGAAAGGTGGATAGACAGAAGGTCAATTGAGAAAGCCGCATCAAGAGCAGAGACAGAGCCAAGGTGAGCCCCAGGCACAATCAGATCTCTTCCTGTCAGGGACTTGATGTACACATGGGATAGTGAGATGACAGGCTGGTGAGGCCTTCCCCATTTGACTATTTTTTGCTTCTCTTTTCGGGTTGCAGAAGTAAGGATTGCATCCTCTCCTTAGAGTGCTGTATCTGATCTCAGGACTGATCTGCCTGATATGATTTCAATACACACCTGTCCTCTGCTTCCAGTTAATTTGATATTTATAGAAACTCTCCCTTTCTCCTTTCAGTAGTAAGGTGTTTATTACACAGTGTCTACTGCAGCAGCATGCTAGGCTGATGGTGGGGTGCATATGTCCATCAGGGTGCAGAGTCCCGCTAATTCTGCATTTGCACTTGAAAGAGAGTCTGCTACTTCTTTTAAAACGAAGTGTCTCTCCACAAGACACAGCCTGAAAAGCCAGTATTTTCCAGAAAATGGAGTAATGCTGCTGCTTCTAAAGTACAGCAGAAACTATTGCTTTGACCCATCAAGATACGGTTTAAAAGGAATCAGCAGTCTTGCCTATCAAAACTATTGTGTAAAATACTAAAATTACAACTAGCTTCTTCAGCTGACTTAGTAGCTCCTACATCATGAGGAGAGAAGGGATCCTAAGACAGTCACACTGTGTGCCTCAACTCACCTTTGAACCATGAAAAGAGTTTTCTGTGGTGACAGCGGTTTCAGATGTTTGGGCAAAACATTAATCATTAGACTGAGTTGAGCTGTTCAGTCCCCACCTTATTGCAAACACAAAGTTCAGTATTTGCTTCCACGAGCTCTGACAATGTTTTCTAGAGATAACATGTTCCAGGGGACTATAGTAGAACAGATTATCCCCTCCTCCAAGAGTTAGTTAGCATGAATTAACTCCCTAATTAATATTACCGTCTTTAGCATTTATCTTATATTTTACTATACCAATAATCTAAAAAGTTTTCACAACTACACTTAAGATGCAGAATGGGAATTTGCATTTTGTTTTAGAATTGTAGTTAACTCCAAGCAGGGAAACAGTAAATCTCACGACAAATTGTTGGATTTGAAATTTTAAGTACATTGGGTAAATCTTCACACTGAAAGAGAATTAAAGGTATATACACCTACAACTGGAGAAAGTAGATATCAATACAAGATGAATGGAAACAGCAATTGCAGAATCAGAAAATAATAAGCAACAGAACTGAGTCCTCAGTGAACATGGTGCTTACCTACCATCCACTCCACTTCACTTTTATTTCTAACATAAAATAGACCTGAAATGTGCCAGGCGGTAATGTCACACACCGTTGATCCCAGTACTCAGGAAGCAGAGGCAGATGGATCTCTGTGAGTTCATAGCCAGCCATGAACAAGTTCCAGGTCAAGCTCCAAAGATACAGAGAAACCCTGTCTCAAAAAAAAAAAAAACAAAAAACAAAAACAAAAACAAAAGAAACCAAAAATAACAACCAAAACCAGATCTGAAAGGCATTTTTAAGTATTCTGAAGGTGAAAAGCAAAGTTTTTCCCATAAAGAAATTGATTAGTGAGATCAGACAGTGGCTGACAGAGACGAGAGCTAAGCTATTCAATAATTTTGTCACTGTTGTATGTTTGGCATCCCACATTTATACAAGAGAAGTGGGCAAAAGTTGCTAGCATCTTTACTTTCAATGGCCACTGAGCCTGTTTTCAGTGTCTGCAAGCCTGTATCCATCTTCTTAAAATAGGGAAAATAGCAAATGTCTGGTCCCCAGAGAAGCCTCCTTGGACCACAGAATCACATCTTCCCATCATGATCTGACTTCACCCTCTCCCTGTTTGATTCCAATAAACTCTGGGTATCTTGTACAGTCTCTGAGGGATAAATTTTGAGAAGCACATCATTCATAAGCAAGCACCTGGAGGTTTAGTTCATTTCTTTTCCTTGGCATTCATCAGAACCAATGCTTCTCATTTGGTTCAGTGTCAAATAGCTGCAGCAGTACAGAATCAACCGTCCTCAGCATTAGCTGCATGTTCTTCCCCAACCTTCCCACAGTGCCTCTCTTTCTCAAGAAAAGGGGACAGCAGAATGCATCACTCAGGCCCAGCTTCTCAGATCTTTTGTTTATTTCTTTTTCTCCGATGAGAAAAATGGAATGTAGAGAAGTTAACTATTCAGGTTTAGACTGATAGTGAGAAGTTAAAGAAGAGTCTACAGGAGAATCAGGTTTCTAAAGGAGAAACAAAGGACAAATGGCGTTGAGTGATTCATTTATCCAAAGTCTTGTTGTCACTAAATTATGGTCAAGATTCAATCCAACTTCATGTTGGAATATAAAAATTTAAAATTACAGACTAATAGACCTTAAATGATTCTGATACTTCACCAAAATGAAAGAAAACATGAGCATGTTCTATTTAAAAAAAAAAACCTTCAAAATATTTTGGTATGCTGCCCTTAAACATCTTTTATTATCAGGGTGCTCCACCTCCCCCCCCCAAGTCAAATCTTCCCAGAACAGTTGAAATGCGCTACTGCTTGTTTGAATGAGTGACAGCTGCTCACTTCATAACCGGAAACTTCATTGACCCTTCGTGTGCTTAAAGATCGTTATTAAGTTACCCTTTAGCCTTCTAGGATGTGACAGACCCTGTAAAAGAACCATCAGGCAGAGAAATCGTTAGAAGCACCACCAGGCACCATCATTAAAGTCACCATCTGGTAGAACTGGAAATGTCAGCGAATAGAGACGGCATATTGATGGGCAGGCTATGTTTATGCCTTTTAACTGGTCAGCGATGTTAATTATAATTACGTCTACATTGTGCGATTTTATGGCCTATGTGGACAAATGAATGTACACACTCGATTAACTAACTGCAGACTAAATGGAAAATGGTTCTCAGGCTAATGTTCCAAACGCTATTAGTACTTTCTTTGTTAACTAATATTCCCAAAACCAAGTGCTGAGCAAACTGACAAACTGGCTTTGTTTCCAAGGACTCAACCCCTTTTCAAGCTAAATCTAAATGATTTTATTATTTACCTGTTAAAAACAAGGAAATAGCTTTTATTTTCAGAGTTTCACTGGATCTTTTTTAGTATGGACAATCTTGGAATGTTACAAAATATTTCAATACTTCCCATTGATATCCATTAGTTTGTTCAAAAATTATTGTCAATTTAAACATTTATTTTTTTAATAAATATCATAAGCAAATAATAAAAACTTTGAAAGGTGAGTTTTGCTTCTCTTTAATTACTATTTTACATTCATATGTAGATATAGATAGATATAGAAATAAATTTAAAATTATAGCCTCATGAGTTCATTTACCTCTTATATGTGTTTAGGACTAACTGGAAAGGTGACTTTTTTTCAAACACATCTTCCCTTGAGCTGAAAGTTACATATATTCTAGAAATTATAATGGGTCATATATGTTTTTTTACTTCTATATCAACAAAGAACTAATGACATTTAAAATAAATTGTCTGAATAGAATATCCATTCATTTTTGAGGGGCCCTCTATAAGAATACATGGTAACAACTATTCTCATACTACATATGTTATGGTTTTCATCTGTTTAAGAGACAAGCCACGCCCACTCCCTGAGACCCCTGCCCTCCCTGCCGTCTTAGATCATTCATTGTTCTCTCTCTTGGCGCACGTGCGTGTCTCTCTTGGGCCCCTTTTCTCTCCTTTCTCTTCTCTCTTCCCTTTCTCTCTCTCTCTCTCTCTCTCTCTCT
>LOEQ01001699.1:43152-62029 GCA_001685075.1 Bramus lutescens | reverse complement strand
CTCTCTCTCTCTCCTTTCTTTCCCCCTCCTTTAAGTAATAAATATCCAATTCTACTGTGTATGATGTGTTTGCCCATGTCCCTTCTAACTGTCGCCTGCCCAGCATTTGAATATGAAAAAGGAATTAGAAAAATAAAAATAGCAACTATGCTATTTTATTTTCAATTTCCTATCCTCTATCCCCATACAAACTAATACAAAATATCCTTTTTCTGTTCTCTTTGCTCTAAAGAGTGACCACTGTTAATTTTACCAGTTTGAGGCCACAGAACAGCAAAGAACTGAGTTCTTTCCTCTCCACACTTTCTGCTCTGAGGTACACTTTCAAAAATAGGTCTTACAAACACACACACTTCCAAAGTAGCTGTGTGTGTTGATATGCAAAGGGAAAACAATCAATTTATGTAGATGAGATTCCATGTAGTTAATCTGCAGGACAAAAACGCCATGGGTGGGAAGTAGCCTCATTGCTCATTGCTAGGAGAAGACACTTGGAGGGAAGCATCCTTTTTTTTTATTTTTTTTTTCTGGGGCTGGGAATGCCACATGATGGGAAACACCTGGATTTCCTACGGACTCAAAAGCTGTCAGAAGCAATGGTTCTCACACACTGTGCTAAGGAGTTTCATTTTTGAATATTCTGTTCTGTTATAAACAAGTATTAAAGATATAGTTGTAGGGAGTTATTCTTATGCACCATTTCAGAGGAGCAACTATAGAAGCTTAAAAAAAATCTTATTTTACATACCAATCCCAGTTCCTCTCCCTCCAATCCTCCCACTTCCCCCAGCTTCTCCTCATCCTACCCCCATTCACTCCTCAGAGAAGGTCAGGCCTCCCATGGGGAGTCAACCAAATCTGTCACATTACTTGAGACAGGACCAAGGCCCTGTTTTTAGGCTAAGCAATTTATCCTTAGGGAATGGGCCCCAAAGAGCCAGTTCATGCACTAGGTATAAATACTGGTTCCACAGCTAGTGGCCCCATAAACTGCAAGGCCACACAACTGTCACCCACATTCAGAGGGCCTACTTCGATGTTATGGTGTTATGCAGGTTCCCTAGCTGTCAGTCTGAAGTCAGTGAGCTCCCACTTGCTTGGTTGGGTCAGCTGCCTCTGTGAGTTTCCCCATCATGGTCTTGGTACCTTTGTTCATAACGCGCTTCCCTCTTTATGATTGGACTCTAGGAATTTGGTCCAGTGCTTAGCTCTAGATCTCTGCATCTGCTTCTATCAGTTACTGCATGATGGTTCTATGATGTTCGTAATGCTCTGTCTCTTTAAGAGACAAGCCACGCCCACTTCCTTCTTGCTTACAACCTCAGCCTTCTCTCTCTTTTGGAGAGGCAGCCTCTCTGTAGCTCGCTCTCTCNTCTCTCTCTCTCTCTCTCTCTCTCTCTCTCTCTCTCTCTCTCTTTCTCTCTTCTCCCCCTTTCCTTCCCCTCCATAACACCAAATAAATGTCCAATTCCATTCTGTATGGTATGCCTATCTCTGTTTCTTGCAGCTGGGGACCAGCCACCTTCCCTGCCATGCTGCATGGTCTATGGGACTGGGTGCTTTCGGGTCCCCAGCAATCCAGGAGACTTGCAGCAAATCCATTTCAAGGTTTATTAAGGTAGTCATCAATCTGATTACAAGGGAAGGGCATGTTTGCTTAGATTTTAGCCAGAGTCTTTTTTATAAAAGTGACAAAATAAAGTTCTTACAGATTTTATGAAATAACAAAAGCAGATTGTGGTTATTAAAGCGAGTTCTTGTAGGAACTGCCGCTTTATTAGGATACAGCCTATTTGAATGGTTGGTTTCAGAAGAGCACATGTGTTGTTATTGCAATCAGGTTCTGATGAAGATCCTGTTGTCACTGCTGCCCTGATACGACCTGAGAAACCAAGAGTTATGAAGTCTGGTTTTCTGGAAAGCCACTTGACCTAAAGTTTACATTGATACAATTGATAATTTGCTAACCCAATAAGCTTTTGTGACTTGGGCCTCTCATTATTTTTGTTTTGTTTGTTTGGGGGTTTTCCGCCAGTTGTGCAAATAGACAGTATCTAAACATGAAGTGTCCAGTGTCTTCTCTGAGGTTTGTGAGGCATTCTTCACCCTTCTGCGCCAACCTCCTGAAGAACTGTACTAATTTTAAAGGACATAGGAAGGTTTTGCTTTTGTTTTTCCTTTTCTTTTTTCTAGAGATGTTCTTGCAGACTCGCACAGGGTAGCGCCAAACTCAATATCTCCTAGTCTAACTTGGGCTCCTGCAATACAAAGACATTGCACCACAATGTCTAACTTCTTGTTTACTTTCATTGTAAACAGGAGTTGGGAATGGGAATGTATGTGACACAGCACACTCTGAAATATTTTCTCTCCTATTTCCAATCTACAGTTTCTTCATAAGTTTTGCTGTGTCTCATTGAAGACTGCACATTTTCGTTCTGAACAGCAAATCCCTCCTCAGGAGAGCATTCCTATTCTTCCCCAAACGGCGCTTGAAGGAAACCACCAGTGTTGCCGACATTTTGGTATTCACTTTTCAGATATAGACTTTGTTACAAAAATTGGCAATTTGCTACGTGTGGAAGGAAATGGCTCCCTGAGGTTATAATACATTTTCTACTTTAATGAAAGGGGTGGACATATTATCCAGGACAGTATGCCTTGTTCAGGAAGGAAGATTTAAAGTTAGACATATTGGCTGTGAGTGTTGGCACACATCTAAAATTACAAGACTTGAGAGCCTGAGGAAGGAAATCTTACTTGTGAGGCCAACCTGAGCTTACAGTTTTAGATTAAGAAATAAAAAAAAAATCAAACAAGCAAAATGCAATCAAGAAAAGAAGCATTGGTGTTGCAGGCAGGCAAGGTTTTAAAAGCCAATGTGCCCCCTTTCCTATGCAATAGGACCCCTCTCCCACAGTGCTCCCATAATCCAACCAGAGGAGTTTTCTCAGTACTTGGAATAGACCTGTAAAGAACTTCGAAATGAAGCCTAGGTGGGTGGGAGGCGTGAGAAGTACAGGCATGAGAAGTGGAAATGGGGTGGAGCACTTTATGGCCCCAAGTTCTACTGGAGGTTTCAGGTGCAAGTTCCCCAAACGGTTGTCCTGAGGAATCGGGAAGGTGAAAAGAACAGGAAATAACCAGCACAGTTAGGTGAGGAACCGTGCAACGCTGTGCTATCAACCGCACTCACAGTGACTGACCCATCACGGATGTCAAGAGTCACCAGTCCGTTCATGTGCAGGCTTCTTGGACTACTCTGAAGCAGCTGCTAGGGCAGTAATCGTGTGTGGACAATACAGGATGTCTGAGCAGGTGTGTACTATGCCACCTAAGAAAACAAACTCTCTTCGCTGTATTTTGTATCTGTTCTGTTCCTTTCAGTTAATATTTATTCTTGTATTCTTTTTTATAATACATATTTAGCTATTAACCATTCTCTCTGTTACATGTTTGGGAGCTCGCTGTGTTTCTGGATAACTAGGCAATTCATAAGTTCCCTTCATATTGCCTTGCTCCGAGAAAGTTTTGCAACAACAGCCGTACATGCTACAAATTTGTGATGGTAGGCACATTTTATGTTTCATGTGAACAAGATAAAAAAAAGAGAGAGGGGGCAGTTCTTTTGCCTTAAAATTCCCTGTTGCCTTTCTTGTGATTGGCAAGAACCTCAGGTTTCTTCACTAATGGAAGTCCCCAGGCTCTTCTTCCTGCTCCTTAACACAATTAGTGGTAACCTTTGCCATGTAGCAGTGAAATACATTTATTTATAGCCCATACATTATGCAAATAACTTCTCATTTCCAGATGGCTCTTATCCTGCTGCCTTTGCTATGCCATGTAAGCATGTGTACCCAAAGAGTGTAGCAAATCATTCTTTCTTCAGTCATTAAGTCATCCAGTGATTTGGTATTTATAACATTGTTTCTATAGTGGGGATATCCTAGTAAGAATTAATTCATATCATAAATAAATTTACAAGATGATTATGAAACAGAATAGACAGGTTATTATGCAGTACCAAATCCCAGAATAACAATTTAGTTCTAACTTTGTCATTGTAGGTCTGTGTGGTTTGAATATTGTTTGTATTTTCCCAAGGAAGAACAGAGATTAAAGGCTGAGTTCCTGGGTTTTCCTACTGAGTGATGACAGGCACATAGAAACAGAACAGAGCCCAACAGCAGGTGTGAGACAGGCAAATAGGACCGAGTTTTGCCAAGGACCATCTTTAGTTCTAGTTAGGTACATACACCGCTTATGTTTTGATTTTTGTTTTGGAAAGAAGGACTCAGTATGCAGTCCTGACTGGCCTAGAAGATACTTCGTATGTCAGGCCTGACTCAAACTCATAGAGATTCACCACTTCTGACTCCCAAGATCTGGAATTAAAGACATGCATCACCCCTTCCTCCTTATAATAGACTAATTTGCAGTCTGATTCCTACACCTGAACATTCAAATGTATATACACACTACAATCTAAACACTGCACCTAGGAACCTTGGAAGCCACCCCCCCCACCCTCTATCAGCTTCGGGCTATGTGTACTCCTAACTCTGAACAATAGTATATATTTCCTCACCCCTAGCAACAATACTATTGAGGCAGTTTCAATTTAATTGTACCTTCAATGTACCTAGGGATGAAGAATAGGACCATCCAGATGCAGCCTGTACTGGCTTGGGATGTTTGTGCAGCAAGTTAAAATTGCGTCCTCTCTAAAATTCCTAAGGAGAATCCCCTATTTACCACCTTATGCCTTTGCACAAATTGGACCTGTATAGGAGTAAAATCAGGTGCAACATGGGAAGGGATTTGTGCAGTAGAAAATGATAATATGACTGAATTTATCAATGAAATTAAATGCCACCCAGAATGCAGTCTTTAATTACTAGCCCCTCCTTCCTTTAGCCTCCACCACTAAAGCAAGTCCAGACTGTAGAGGACAGCTTTGAGATCCTTAGTTTACCCTGTTGTCATTTTGATAGTGTTAATCTGTACGACTGTTTGGCTCCAAATAACATTATTTAGCTTCTTTTTGAAAATTTTTGTCTTTTTTTTTTTTATTCTTTGCATAAGAAATCATGAACCTGAAAACACCTGGTATCTAAAATCAATCAAGATGATGGGGGCCTCTAGATTCAGAACAAGAACTGGGAAGCTGGTCTTTCCGTTTCTTCTCTACCCTTTTTCAAGGTGTCACTTATACAAGGTCGTACTGCGGTGTGCATCATTTGCTGCCCTCACCACCATCCAAACAAATGATCCTTACTCATTTGCCTGACCTTGGACATGAACCTTGCAAACTGTGAGCTGACTAAAACCCTCTCCAAAGTATGCTTCCTAAGTATTTCATTAGCACAATGCAAACCTGCCCAATCTGTAGTCACTTATAAGCTTAAGGAAATTGGTGCTCCACCTAGCACATGCTTTCACAATTACCAGCTAAGAATAGGAAGTGTAGGCAACTATATCATGGCTTTTAAAGTGTCTACCTCCTAACAATTCAAGTAATTGATTTTATATTTTACATGCATATCTAACACATGAGAAAAATGGAGCAGGGCTTTCTTACAAGGGTAAACTTTGGGTCATGTACATCAGTATTACATTGCTTTGAGTATCCATCTTTTATCCTCACTCCTCAACTGCTGATGATACAGCATTTAGCCTAAGTGTCTAACTTTTAGACTACCCAAAGACTATGCCAAGACCATTTTTAAGACCTAGACAGCACTTAAGATGATAAATTTATGCCTCAATTTTTGTTTTATTTGTTAATCACTTAAAGGTCGTAAATGGTAATGCTATGACGTAGGTTTGCACCTCTGCAGCCTTGAAAGAGCATTATTTCAGTGTCTTCATCCTTCCCCTCGAGACTCATCTACCTTAAGTTGATACATATACTCACCAACTCTGTGCATTACACAGTTTCTGTCTCAACAGTCTGTTGTCACAGTACAATCCAGGTTCAGTTCTTGCTCAAACCAGCATAAAGATAAACCCGACAAGGGGAACAAAGTGTTTTTACCCTTAGTAATATGACAAGAGGCCAGTTTAAAGCTAGAATAAAGGGGGGGAGGGAGTAATTTGATGAATTATTATCAAACATTTTTAGAACACAATTCTGTCTAGGTGAAAGGCAACCAACCACCAGTGACGGTCTTCTTAAATGTGTGACTCAGCAAAAAGGAATCTAATTGGTTGACAATGTATGTGAGCTGCCCATTTCTTCCTATTGCCTCGTTACTTTAAGCAGCAGTATCAGAAAGGGGTGAAATGGATTATTTAGGTACACAAGCCACTGACTAACTGAACACATTCTTTAAGCTTCAGACTTCCCACCTTTATAATAAAAATCACAATACCAAACTCATGAAACTATAGTGAGGATGCTTGTAAAACAGGGAACACAGGGCTTACCTGTAACAACTGGACTTTCAGCATTCAGCAACTAAAGGATTAGTTTGAAAGGATGGCTTAGCATGCACCGTTTTCAGAACAAGTTGTAAGGAGTAGGTTAAGTCCAAACTCCACTTCTTTTTTATTCAGCTAGTGAGTCAGGAATGCAAACATGATCAATGAAAAGAACAAGTTAGAGAAACCTGCCAGCATCAAAACCACTGTCCATACAAATGTAGACCAGGCTGATGCAATGTAACCTTTGAGATGAGCCTGGCTCACTTAGCTGATAAGGTAGCAGTGTATACATGCTCTGCTTCTCCTCAGATTGATTTCTTTTTCTTAAATTCAAAAGCATAAATTTCTGAAGCCTAAGATGAGGATGATTTTGAACTTCGCTTTCTCTTGCCTCTACTTCCCAAGTGAAAGGCTTTTATACCAACACAACCTGTTCACACAGTGATGGGGCATGAATTCAGGGCTTTGTGAATGCTACACCAGAATTCTACCAATAACACTATTTACATGCTCCTGCCCGATTCTACCGTGAATGGAAATTAATTTTTCAGATCTTTTACAAACTGTTTGTTATGCATGGTGAAAACGCATCATTGCTTATCCTTTTTATCCCAATGCCAACATACTCATCAGAGTTCATAGATAATCATCTTGGTCTTGTCCTTATCATCATGTCAGAATTGAATGATTTCTTTCTATAATCTGAGCCTAAAAGAGCCAACATAAGCTTTCTAATCTCATATAGACCTTCTATGAATTTAATCCATATACTAAAAGTGTTTCAATCCTTAGAGATGATGGTATAGAACCCTATGCATTATTTAAGAAGCAGGTTAACCATACTCCTGAAACTATGATTTAAATAGTAGTAAAAATTTTTCACTTGCATGTAAATATACATAGTTCTTTTATAGACCTTTTAATGTTTATTATTTTAGTGATATGTTTGTATAACTTGTACTTTAAACCATAGCACAGACTTCCAGAAACAGATAAGCTTACTTGTGTTTGAACTTAACTGTCCATATATCTGAGGGCTACATACTTTTCTTTCTTTCTTTGTTTTTTTAATGAGGGAGTTTGGGCATCTTTTGAAATCATGGGGGCCAGGATTACTTTTACAACTATACTTGTGGGGTCATTGTTCTAGGATCTGAGATTAGTTTGTGAGGAAAAAACAAAATTAGACTCTTCACTAAAATATATAAACAAAAATGAATATGAAATCAAAGAAGAAAAAGAGCAAGTCAGTTTCTTTAGGGTAGAAGCATAATTAAGGAATGGAGGACATCTTTGGGATTGTAATGGTCAAGCATTAATGCTCACTGACATTGTCTCTTTTGCTATGTGAAAGGTAGCATGAAGGATGGAAATGAAGGAAGGAAACAGAGAGCAGGTAAACTAGAGCAGAAGACAAGTCCTCATGGTGCTTGTAGATGCCCAACACTAAATCAAGGATGTTTTTTTGCAAAGCTGGAATGTTCAATTGGAAACAATTAACCAGGGTGTTAAAAGCAGACTCATTGACATAATAAAATAAGTGTGTTGCTGCCTGAGCCCCCATTATTGACACTTCACACTTTCTCATGTAGCTCACACATAGGCAAGGAGTTCCCACCCCACATTTTAAAGCCAGACCTGAGTCTGGGACATATATTTCAAGTTTACCTCTCTACAAACCCTGCTTCCTATTTAATGTGACAAAACGGCTACACTTCTTTTTTTAAATTAATTTCGCTTATACGAGAGAATTATCTCTCTACAATTATTTCCCTTTGTTTGTTCAAATATTCTTAAATCATACAGGAAATCAAGATTTCATGGAGATGCCAGGCTCTCACATCTCTGTTGTCTCATTTTCCCATCAGTTTATTTTTTATAAAGTAAAAGTTTTTCAAAATTCATTGGCATTATTACAGGCAGAGGATGCCTATTTTACTTAGCACATATTTCTAAAGCCTCTTTTCAGTTTATGTGCTTATTGAGGTCACCAATTCTGTTTTTACTAGTGACTCAGAACATGGAGTATGATCTCTGACTGTTTTCTAAGTGGCTGTGTCTGTATGTTTGGATATTCATCACTTAAATTTAATATATAACTTTATGAATCAATAACATATGTCAAGGCCTTTCCCTTTTCCAAATACTATTTCCCTTTTTATTTTCTGATTCACCGTGTACATTTCAAGTGAGAACCACACACTAATCCCTAGTTTTCATTACATCTTACCCGCCACTATCTCTATGACTCTTTAATTTGATTTCACCTTATCTGTACTGTTAGTTCTAGAAATAAAGACAAATTATAATTTCCTTGTGCTTTAGTTGCTTTCTAACTAGTTTACCTATCTCTGTGTTTGCCGCTCATCAATCACAGAAAATACGCATTATAGCCTAGGGAAAATCTTTTTTTAAATTAAGTGGTACTGTACTTTATAAGAATAATAATGATAATGTAAACTTTAAATAGTACTACTGAAGTGGGATTCTTTTGTAAAAAATTTCTAGAGGCTTGGAAAGATACATCACTGGATAACGAGCAGGACTCCATGATTTAAGGACCAAGTTTAGTGTCACAGAGTCCCTGTAAAGCAAGACACAGTGTGTATACTTGTAATCCCTAAGCCCTTTCTGTGAAATGGTGGTGGAGACGGGAAAATTTTAAAACTTTCAAACCAGACAGTCTTCCTTATACAATGACAACCAGAAGATGGACTGTTTTAAACAAGGTCATAGGCAAGAATAACACCCAGGCTTGTCTTCTAGCTTCCACACATTCATCAGGGCGTGTGAACAGACATTCTTAAACACAGTAAGAAGCAAGCATGAATTTCACATGTGCAGTGCATCTGCGCACGCACACACAACACACACAAATGCATACCTCACACATGCATACACACACACTACACAGTTATTGTGAATAAAATAAATTAAGACTTCTATTAAAATGTGAAAAGATAATAGAATGTCAAGGTTCATTGGCAGATTCTTAAACATTGAGAATTATTAGAATACTTGTTACAGTGAAAAAACAAGTAGGTTCTGATTCAAGAAAAATTTTCTGTTTCTTTTTAAATCACTGAAAAACAAAAATGAATTTAATGATAGCTATTTAAGAAAATAGCAATATCAGGGATGAAATTAAAGTTATCATTAATAAAATTTTCATTGTAATGAAAGCTTACTCTTTTAAATAGTAAAGCAACATTTCTTTATTATATATTACGTTTTTATATATATTTTTAAATTTTAGAATCCAAATAATTACATTTGCAAAATCAAGAAATATAATACTTTGGGTTCCACAGACTAGAAGGGAAATATTTCCATTTAAAAATATATGCATACTTTGAATGGTTTTTATACTCTGAATTAGTGTCCTTTAAGTCTTATGTACATACTTTACTCTGGCAGTTATGAAAACATATCTATTTGTGAGTTTAAGATTACATGTTAGGATCCTGCATTATATTGTTGACAAGCAAAATAATTTGTTTATTTAACAGTATCAGATTTCAGTATCTAAGCAGTTGAAGGTATTTTTAAAAGTTCAATTTGAATGAAAGTATTAAATGTTGATGGTCCACCCAAGTTGAACATGGGTCCTTGCACAGCCTACTTGTGCCCTCACAATACCCACAGACTCACAAAATGACATCTCAACTCTACCACAATCTATCTAGCCCTTCTTAAACATTGCAAACCCTTCTAGTGAGATGAAATAACAACAAAGAGGGCAGGGTTAAGGCTCATCAGATAAGGACACTTGCACCCAAACCTGACACCTGACAATGTTGGATCCCTGGAACCCAAGACAGAGGATAGAACTGACTGCAGCAAATTGTCTTCTGTCACAAAGGCACCATGGCATGTGTACTTATACATACATACGCCGCCCCCTTCCCATACATGCATGTGTAAAACAATTGTAAGAAGAAAATTGAAAAAGTCAACAAACACAGGTAACCCATTTTTAAAATTTTTTCAGATTAATTTTATTTATATGAATGATTTTTCTTCGTATATGTCTGCTTACAACATGTATGCCTGGTGCTCACAGAAGTCAGAACTGGCTATTGAATGTCCTAGGCCTGGAGGTAATAAACAGTTGTGAACCATCATATGGATGCTTGTGAATCAAAGGTAATCCTCTGCAAAAGCAATAAATTCTTTTAATGGTTGAGCCATCTCTTCAGACCCAACTGCAGTCATTTCATAAACTAAATTCTATAAGATGTGAAGATAGCTATTAACCCCCAAAAAATAATAGTGGGGGGATTTCAATAAGTCTCCCCAATAGAAATGTCAGGCTGACAAAAGATAAATAGTAGCAGCTGACCTAAATGACATTACATATTAAATAGACACAACAAACATTCAAAGACAATTCTGTGTGAATACTGAGTTGATTTCCTCCTTCAACAATAGCACTGGAGATTGAACCCAGGTTACCGAATTGCATGGCAAGTGTTTTTAGTGGATGAAACATTTTCTTGGCCCTATCTACATTTATAAGCAAGGCAGATTATCTTTTTCACTATATTTTAAAAGACGCTCCTATAATAAAAGTTTGGGATGCTATAGACAATGCTTTCTGGGGCATAAGGCAGATTCATCACTTGAACAGTATAATCTGATTTTGCTCAGCTCTAAATTTGGCAAGCTGCTAACTGTAGCCTTAGAGTGTTGGTGGTTTCCCAAGAGCTGCACAGCTGTGAACAGGCTCCCTGTATCCAACATCTGCCTGTATCCATGGATGAATGGTGTCTGGATTCTGGTGGAAGAGGATGGTAATGTGAACAAGAGAGAAATTCTGTGGTCATGCTGCAATGAAACAAATTATTATGCATCTAAGACAATAATATGCTAACAACTTGTTTGCTTGAAAATAGCATGGAATCTCGATTCTGATAGAGGGGAGAAGGGTACGTGTCATTAGTCAGATTTCTTTTGAAATCTTAATATTCAGTTCTATCTCTAGCTACAGCACACTGTGCTTTGCCAGCATAGTGAGTATGAGCTATTAATGGCAGCTTCTTTAGAATAAGGACTAAGGGAATACAAGCTGAATTAAAGATATCAGAAATATTCTCATGCAAAATTGCTTCAAAAAATAAGTGAAATTCCTCAGAATAATCTAACCAAAAAAAGAAAGCCTTGTAACTCTGAAGAAGTTGAGGAAGACACCAAAAACTGGAAACCCCACCATTCTTACAGATGAGAAGTATTAGTATAACGAAAATTTCTCTACTAGCTGACTAGCTGATGGTCCAGTGCTTTACAGAAACACCATGACCAAGGCAACTTCTATAATGATTCTTCTTTACAGAGGTTTAGTCTATTTTCACATTGACAGGGAACATTGAAACACATAGGATATAGCTAAGAGATGCATCCTGATTCATAGGCTGGCAGAGAGAAAGAGACAGGACTTCAAAGCCCACATTCAGTGATGCACTTCCTCTAACAAGTCCACTTCACTGCCAACAAGGCCACACTTTCTAATCATTGTAATCCTTTCAAACACTTTCCTTTCTTGAAGACCAAACATTGAAACATATGAGCAATGGGAACCATTCTTATTCAAACAATCACTTACTGGCACCAATAGGCTTGTAACTATCCCATAATACAAAATGCATGAAGTACAACTTCAAAAATCCCCATAGTTTTTCAATCTCAATACTACTCAAAGCCCAAAAGTACAAAGTCTCTTCTGATATTCAAGGCCAGGCAATTTTAACGACTATAAAGTGAAAATAAAATAGTATATTACATACTCCTAACATACCATGGCATAGTAAATATATTACCTTTCTGGAAGAGAGGAAAAGGAGTATAGTAGGGAAATAGTGGACCAAAGCAAGACCAAAACCCAGCAGGGCAAATTATAAATTCTGCCTTCCCACGTCTTTCATTAAAATCCTGTTCAGATCTCCAAATTCTTTCAGCTTTGTTGACTGAAATATACTTTTCTCTTTTGGGTTGGTTCCACACTATCTACTCAGCTTTCCTTAGTAGGTATACCATTACTCTGGTATCTCCAACATCATAGGATCTCCAACAGATCCCAGGCCTCACCTTCCCAGCTTCACACAATGACCCCTTTAGGCCTCTATGCACAAACACTGTTGACACATGCCTGGCCTCTGAAGCTTTCCTGATCTACAGAAAGAGATTCTACAACCCCTTCTTACATCCTTGACTTTAAATGCCAAAGCTGCCAGGTTCTACTGACAGATGGGGCTGGAATTTGGACCACTTCCTCAATTATGTTTGCATTACCTTCTTTATTTATTTATTTTTTATTTTTATTTTTTATTAGAAATTTCAACCTCCTCCACTCCTNCTTCCCCTTCCCCCACCCTCTCCAGTCCAAAGAGCAGTCAGGGTACCCTGCCCAGTGAAGTCCAGGGTCCTCCCCCCTCATCCAGGCCTAGGAAGAAGAGCATCCATGCTAGGTTCACACAAAGGCTGTCCATTTAGCAGAATCGAAACCCAGTGCCATTGTTCTTGGCTTCTCAGTCAGCCATCACTGTCAGCCACATTCAGAGAATCCGTTTTGATCACATGCTCCATCAGTCCCAGTCCAGCTGGCCTTGGTGAGCTCCCATTAGATCAGCCCAAATGAGGAGCAGAAGGAGGGAGAACATGAGCAAGGAAGTCAGGACAAAGAGGGGTGCGCCCACCCACTGTATTAGCTTCTTGTTGAACCTCCCAGCATCCTTTAAGCCTTTCATTAAGTCCTTTCACACACTGGAAGTTTAATTGTGTGGAGTCTCCCTCAGAGGTCAGCATCCTTTTATTCTACTTGGAATTAGAATTTTCCGTAAACTATCTCCTTAAGCATTTGGCAGCGCTAGAGCCATAGACTCCATTATATTTCATGGTGCCCCTTTTCTCCTCAAACTATGCATTTTCCATTTCTCTTTATCTAGCTTGCTCTTGTTGTAGCTCTGCATAAGAGTGACTACTAACAGTCACATGATACCATCAATACAAGACTAGCTTGAAACCCAAAACCAAGGCCATAAATTCAAAACAGGTTCGTTTAACATAGTGGGGAGTGAGAGGCAGAAATCAGTCACATAATTAGCAAAAATATCACAGGAATGATCTCTAGGTCCTTTGCTAATATTCTTACTCTCTAAAACTTCTTCAGCTGGGCCTCTGCATTTCACATCATCCTCAACACTGTCTGCCATATTCCTACTAATACGGCCCATTAAGTCCCACTTCAAGTGTTCTGATACTTTCCTAATCCAAATTCCCAAAGTCCACATTCCACAAAAAAAAAAAATACTGCATCATCAGGTCTATGACAGCAATACCAAGTCCTATAAAAGAGAGAGTTTAATTGAGGTTTGCATACTGTATCAGAAGTTGAGTCTATTATCATCATGGTGTGGATCATGTCATCATGCAGGTAGATAGTCAAGAAATACCTGAGAGCTGTATTTTCGTGTATAGGTAGAAAGAGAAAAAGGCTGCGTCCGGCAAGAGCTTTTGAATCTTCATAGTCCACTCCCAGTGTCACACTTCCTCCAACGAGGCCATACCTCCTAATCTTGTTATACCTTTCAAGGAGTTCTTCTCCTTGATGAATAAACATTCAAATATATGATCCTATGGGAGCCATTTTTACTAAAATTACCACATTGGCCAAATAAATTTCAATCTTGATGCAATTCCCATGAAAAGTTGCATGCCATCCTTTTCAGAAATTCAAGAAAATACAGAAATACACAAAACACCAAAGATCCTAGATAGACAAAATAATTCTGTACAAAATGCAAATATCTATATGTTAGAGACAGTGCATGACTGATTTTAGGTTACACTATGAAGCCATAGTAACAAAATGGCACAGTACTGGCACAAAAATGGCACATAGATTAACAGAAAACAATAGAGTACCTTGATGTAAGAGCACCGCATCAGCAATGAGATTATAGGCAAGATAGAAAAAACGTAAATTGGGGAAAATAATTCTAATTGCATTTTATGGATATGATTTTCTATCTTAATATAACTATTCCAGGATAAAGATGTGATGAAGATGGACAGACGACTGAGGATACTAAAGGTTTTGTGTTGGCAATAGTACAGTATCTTTACTTGAAGGAGGGATAATGATATTACTTCCGGGTCGGGCATGTGTGACAAAATAGGGACAAGTTCATTTGTCTGAAAGGATGTTCTTGGAGCCTCACTTCAGAGAGAAACATATCAGTGCTGCTCTTAAATCTTGGCAGTGATTTTTGGAAACGGAGAGGAACAAATGGAATCATGCAACCCATGTTGCTTTCTGCAGTGGGAGCAAGATGGTGCTTTGTCTTTGACCAAAGAGGATCATATCTTTTTGCCAAGATTTGTGAAACTCTGACTGGAAAATCTGGCTTGAAAATAGGAAGAAAAACTCAGATTTTTCACAGCATTTGATATAAACAAAAGCTTACTAATGCTGGGACAATTGAATTATTTTGTGACATTCTACACTGGAAGTAAACTAGAATAAAAGTATTTTTATCAGGGTTCTTGCTATTACATAAATGGCACATTCTTATAGTTTTTCACTGAAGACAACAAATACAAGTATAGAAATGCACTAGGTACCTCACCCTCTATCCTCTTTCAAATATGGCCAAGTCTGTGGCGGACAGTATAATATGAACACATTCTTTCCGTAGCCTGACAGATTTTTGCTGAAAACAAACTAAACCTTGTTAAGTAACTATGGACACAGAGTTCAGAAATTAATGTACCAAGTGTAACAAACAGCGCAGGATTAGAGATAGCCATAGTCAGTCTTCAGACACCCAGGAAACACTTCTATGAAGCCTTGTATCTGCTTTTCAGGAAGCTCCATGGAGACACATGATTCAGGGAATCACGGGTGCCTTAGGGTGTGACACCATTGGCCTTTTCTTCCTTCTATTCCTCTTAACTCTTTCAAGAGCGCCTCAAGGGATAAACATAATATCCTTAAATAAAAACAAGTCTCACGTTCTTCTCTTGGAAGGATCCACATTTATAACAGAAGACACTTACTACTTTGTAATACATAGGCTGAGACTTGATATTTATAAACTTTTAAGCAGTTTTGTCTTGACCCATGAGGTTGGGTTCTAGAAACCTGGCTACAGTCATGAAGGGATGAAGAGAGACAGACCACGCAGTAAAGCTGGGATTGGGTAGGCTCTGAACTCTGATGGAGGCATGACAACATCAACCAGGAACCTCAGACTATTAATTGAATACATATGAACTGAGAAGGTTAATTTTATTTTACACAGCTGAACAAGGAGGCAGCTTTAGCTAATCTCTGGAGGAGGTCTGTACAACACACTGCAGTCATAATGGAGGAGCAAGCTGTGGTTGATAGTGTCGCCATACACTGTCAACATCCACACATGGACCAGGTGAAGGCTTTGCCATTCCCATGGATCTGATGCATTGGGGTCCATAACATGGCTGTGCTCATTCAGGATTTTATCAGCTTGCCTCAGTTCTACATATTTCTGTAAACTAAAATTAGGGAGTTATATTACAAGTTATAATTTGAGTTAAATCTTGAAAAATAAATTTAGAGGCCTACTTACAATGACACTGTATATTGCCAAAAATTTTTTGCTTGGGGATCATTTAGATATGCAGTAACTAATTAATATAATAAATTATATAAAGATAAATGTATAAAAACATGGACAAAGTCAAGATTGCCATCTACGGTTTGATAGCAATTCAAAATCACCATTCACTGCTGGAAAAAAAATCAGTATATTGAACATACTTAATTTTAGGTATTACGACATATTCTTAAGAAGGTTTCAATGCCCACACTGTGTTTTGGTTTGTATGGAAAGTGGGCTTCAGAACTAGTGGGGGGAAAAAAGCAGACCTATAAAAGCTTTACACTGCACTGTGTTCATAAACAGTGTGATTAAATTCTGGTTGTTATGTGATTTGAAGGCTATTTAGCGAGTTTTACTATGAGCAAAGGAATCAATAATTGTTTTAGAAAAAAAGGTGGGAGGTGCAAATGAAAATTACAGGAAGGAATCAAAATGACATAGAGAAGTTAAAGATCCTGTCAGGGTCTACTGAGGAGCTGTGACAAATGAGGGTATGTGTTGTTCATTCTAATTAGTTAGTTTCAGATGAGGGATATTCCTGACTCACTATTAAACCCTTGTGAGTAATAAACATCAATTTATAGTGTTGAAGAAATCCCCTAGTATTCATCTGTACTCATGAATGATTATAAGAAATAGCCTTAACTGTTGGATAAAAGTAATAGGTAACGTGCACAGATAGTATTTCTAAATAGATAACATTTTTACATCACACTGCATTTAATTGTCATGTCTTTCTAACAAGGATAAATGGACCGACAAAATCTTTCTCACATTTTACAAAGGCTAAATTTGGATGCCGGTAAGATATTTTTCCCAGAGTTTCATGAAGCAACCAGTTATTACCAAATTAAATCTGAGCCAAATGTATGCTAACTTCTCTTCCACTCTTCTTTGATCTGCTCATTAGAATCATGCCCATTTAGGGGCCAACTTTCATTTTCTCATAATAGCAAACAGATTTTGCTGAAATCAATATCCAGGGAGGCAGTTTTAAATTCCAATTTGTAACAGAAAAGAAATAGGAAAAAATATAGTGCTTACAGAATACAAAATAAAAGGAATTAAAATGACAGAAGCAGTAGAATTCTTTGACCAATGAAAGAGTTCTTTAATAGTAGTTCCGTAGACAAACATTAAATCTGTGTATTATTATCTACAAACTTATACTTAGCCAGCTATTTCAGTGACTTCGACTTTAAATTGTCCCACTTCTAATTACAGCACACTGCCCTCCATTTTCTCTTTCCTCTCTTTTCAAGAACTACCTGCTCAATAAACTAAACAGCTATAATGAAAAAGCTTCATCATATGTATCTGTACTCACTACATTTCTGTTATTATAAAACACTGAACAAAACAGCCTGGGAGGAAAGGGATTATTTCAACTTACAATTTATAACCACCACGAAGGGAAATCAGTTCAGGTACTGAAAGTGGGAACCTGGAAACAGAAACTGAAGTAGAAACCATGAAGGAACACTGTTTACTGGCTTGTATTCCATCGTTTCTTAGATTGCCTTCTTTTATAACCCAGGATTATTTGCCCAGAGGTTAACACCACTCATATTTGTCTGTGACTCTCATTAATCAAAAAATCTCTCATAGATATAGGAGAATCAGATTGGTCTTTTTCCTCAAATAAGGCTCCCTTTTCCAAACAACTCTATTTTGACAAAACAAACCAGCATATTGAGTGTATGACTATAACTTAAAACAAAAAGTCATACATAAAGAATATGAAATAAATATGAATGCCTGGACAAAAAAGTCAAAGATCCCTTGTCTCCTGTACATCCCAAATTGAAATAAAACAAATAGATGAACAAACCTCAGAATTTGGAGTTGAAAGAAGTCTTCAAAATCAAAGTGAAGAAGAATTTAACAAAATTTTCAGAATCCAGAGGTGGTATTAAAATCTTTTTGATTAAACCAGGTTTTTAACAGTATGCCCATGATCCTCTGTGCCACCAACACACTTGTTCTCTGTCAAATTTCAGTAAAAAATTGAATAATCATATTAATAATATACATGGTAAGAAAGATTGCCACTGTCTGTGGATATATGTTTACAAACAATGTAAGCTTTGTTTTTTCATCAGGTCTATCTGTCCATTTATCTATTTGACTGCAACCTATTTCTTAGTTGTTCTGTATGTAGAGTATTTATAATATACACATTCTTCCTTTGCATCTCTGACCAGCATAAAATGAAACTGCATTGTCAGTTACCTTAAGTAAAAATGAAACACTCAGAAGTAAGAAGATTTGGAGTAAGTTATCACTGTTTAAATGAAACAAGAGAATAAAAGTTTGAAGTAAGTCTGGATAATGCAGTGAGACCTTGTCTCAAAAAAAGTAAATACATATTTATAAAAATAAATTAATACATATTATAAAAGAAATATAAAAGTTAAAATTCATTAATTTTCAGCAAATGATTAATCATGATTCATACCCCACTCTCTTAAAAATACGATGCTTTTAAAGTCTTGGTAACTCAATACTGACTGCAGGAAACTTCAAATATTTTTTTAAATGTCAAGCATACTGTTGTCGTCAGCAATATATATCCAAAAAGAGTTTTAAGGAGGAGTTGTTTCTGATAAACAGAGCTTCTTCCATGTCTCATATCTTCACAGATTTTACAATGATCTATTTCTTGAAATGTGCTGGGCACTCCCTTAGGCTGAAATAAGTAATTCTCGAACCAAAGCTATTGAAACAGTCTAACTAATGTCTTCCTGACATTTTGATCCTCCACCTATCTCTTAACTCATCATGGTTTACAAAAGCACATCTTTTTGAATATA
>LOEQ01001699.1:21876-43070 GCA_001685075.1 Bramus lutescens | reverse complement strand
TATCTCAGCGGCTATTGGCTGAAGGAGCGGAAGGAGCTCCCGCAACATATATATATATATATATCACATCTACTCTCACCTTAATTTTTCCCAAGCTGACCTACAGTATTGCACCTTCTCACATGCTCTTTGAAATATGCTTATTCCTCCTTTTACGTTCTAACCACAGTGATTTTCCTCCAGTTTTCTCAGACATATTCTTCTTTCTTTTCTCTTCTAGGTCACAAATATGCCTTCCCTAAAATAAATCTTTCTCTGTATTAATCCCTGTCTACTGTCCCACTTTCCCTATGTGGTTTGTCATTTCAAATTTGGAATAAAGAAAGGACTGAGTCAAAGTTCTGCTGTTCGAGCAATATTCCCAGTACTTCTTTCTCAGATAAGCTTCCATATGGCACCTTCTTACGTAGGCTTTTCTCAGACTAATCAGTCACTGTTGTTATTAATGCGTTTTTATAGTTACATGAATTGGTCGATATTCTTATCCTCTATTTTTAAATTGATTTTCAAATTGGAATGCCTTTCAGATATACAGAAAATTTGTGCCTCCTTGCCCTGTTGCTGTCCAGTAGACAGGGCAGGGAGCTGCTACTACTGCTGCTGCTGCTGATGATGATGATTATGATCCTATTATTACAGGAGGAATGGGATATGCATGTGCTGCCAATGAGCTTAAAATTAAAAAAAAATAGTTGTGCCTGGGGTACAAGCAGGATGGCTAGCACTGAGGGCACAGTGTTGTACAGCAGGCATAGGGCTCGTGTAGCTACTGCCATCCTGGACAAGCTGCCCAATTCTGTGATCAGCCTGACTCTGAGTAGCAAGAACATCCAAGGTGAAGAATTATTAGTCTTCTGGATTAACCCTCAAGAGACTTCCATCATCCATCCTGCCTCAGAAGCCATGTTGGTGTCTATGATAATGGTTGCCACAGTAGTCTTTGATGTCTGTGATACATGCTGCACTGGGAAACCATTTTGAGATCCAGATACTGTTCTTTACTGCTGCCTGCCATTTGGGTGTCCGGGGTCTATGTTGCTTTCGGAAACCATGCGGAAGATTTTATAAGGCATGCTGCCAGCAGCTGCTATGGATAAGGAAACTGCCTTTTCAGTGGTATAGATGACTACAGACTCATAACTGAGAATGAAAGACATTGAAGGCTTCTTTGACATCTCCCTGCCCCCCCAAATTAATAAAAATAGTGAAGATATAGGGAGCTATTGAAGAGAGTCCTTAAAAATCGTGATAAAGATGATGAAACTCTTCACAATCCATGGCTTCTGGCAGGAGGGTGGGAAAGGACTCAGTTTTCTCTAACAGGCTACAACTGGGAATGTGAGTATATGGGCAATGTAATTGAATTTGGTGGAGCTTTTTGGGTGCTTTTGTTTGTTTGTTTTCTGATGAGAGCACAACGCTGGATAGGAGGGTGGACCTGGGAGAATGGGAAGTAAGTGTGAACAAGGTACATTGTATGAAATTCCCAGATAATTAATAAAATTATTAGATTGGGAAAAATAAGAAAATGTGCATGAGTGATACAAAACCTTTCATAGGCTTTTCACTTTTGCTAACATTTTACCTTACATAGGGATTTGAATGAGAACAGATCCGACGAATTTAAATTTTGGAATACTTGTTCCTTAGTTGGTGGAACTGTTTGGGGAGGATTAGGAGGTGTGGCCTTACTGGAGGAGGTGTGTTACTGGGCTAGGATTTGAAATTTCAAAAATGCCCATTCCACTCCTAGTTTTTACTCTCTCCCTTGTAGATTAATGTGTAAGGTCCCAGCTATTGCTCCAGGGTCAATGTTACCTGTTTGCTGCCATGCCCTCAGCCATGATGGTATTGATTCTAATTCTCTGAAACTGTAAGCCTCAAATAAACTCTTGCTTTTATAAGTTGCTTTGGTCATGGTGTCTTATCATAGCAATAGAAAAGTAAACACCTTTCCTTACCACATTTGATTTACTGTTACACACAGATACACACACATACACATAATAGTTTTCTATTATATACCTAGAGTACATACCTCATATATAGTATATATTATGTATAATATATTTAATATTTGGAATTTTCTAATAATTCTGTGTTGCAGCCTGTGTAAACCAGTACCTTATCAACCTCAGTATATGTATGGGTGAAATGGAAGACTAATGTTTAAAATTTTATATCAGGAAGCTCCCACTATAAAATATTTTTTCAGTGAGAATATCTGCATGAATTAACTCAAAGTGGGATGGCAATAAGACCAACTATCATACATAATAAATAACAATTCTTTCTTTGTTGACTCCAGGAGTGATTTTCAGTATGTCATCAACTGTCCTGAATAGGCATTGATTCTGGGCAACCAGGGTACTGTTTAATAGTGTAGAAGATACAAGCTACTGGTAATCACACAGATGATAATTGCTTAATATTTTTCAGACCTAGTTGTCATTATTCCTATATTATGATAGACTGCAAAATTTGAAAAAAAAAACTCTTTTGTACATGCATAATCTTTTTCTTTTACTGAAAATAGATTTTTTCCAATATATTCTGATAATGGTTTTCACATATCCAGCTACTCCTCATTCCCTCCCCTACTAAAGATTTTTAAAAAGACATTATTAGAAGAGCCTTTATTTTATGATTTATATTAGATACTTGAATTGAAAAATAGCTTCAGTAAGGATGATGATGTTTCAAAGCATTGGTTAGTATAAAAGAGAATGAGAAAGAGAGACTTTCAGTGGGTAAAACATATTTCTCATCTAATCAGTAAGTAGTCACGCTTCAAATAATATTCAAATCTACTCTGTTGGACTCTGGGTCACCTGCTTTTAACTATGAACAAATATTTATATCAGATGATGCCTAATAGTCAATAAAAATGAGATATAGCCATGAAACTGCAAACTACGAGAGCACTGAGACAAGTAATTACTAGAAGATGGAACTGGAGGTTATGGTGTTAAGGAGACAAAAAAGAAATCTAAAACAGAAGCTAGCATGTCAGGAGTTTATCATATGTTAGGTAAGGTATCTGTAATTCTCCCACCTGTGTGGGCCATTCTGTATTTCAGCAATTGAGAATAAACATAAATGTCTGACTCAGCATTCTATGCTAATAGAAGTTTCCTGGTAGTTTATATTTATTATAAATGAGTGTGTTACAACAGGATTCTTCTCCAAGACCTAGGCAGGGATGCACTAGTTTCTATTAAAAATAGTTTTACAAAAGAAATGCATAAGTTACTTGTAAGAAAACATATTGTGTGATAAAGAGCATCAACCATGTTTAGTCATAAATAAAATTTAAAGTCGCAAGCTATAGAATTATAGAATTTTATAGCCTAGACTACCAGATTTCTAAAGGATAGAGTAGAAAATTATAATAATAACTTACAGTGATTGACAATAATCACAACATGGTGTACTGTTCTGGACGGAAGCTTTATTTGGTGGATATGGTAATAAGGCTCATGTAACTCATGTCAGTCATTTTTGGGCTGAAAATTGTCCTCTTGAGGACAACCAAGACATTTTGCCCTCAAAAGCTCACATTACAAAAAGTTGGAAAAGTGTTTTTTATCATGCACAAGTGAATACACTAGCTCTTATTTCTGATGGCATTTTATCGCTCTCATTTGTCTGTGTTATCTAACAATCATTTGATTTCCTTCATACTGCTTGTACTGCCAGCCAGGCCTCACACTGAGCCTGAGCTATGTGGGGAAAACACAGTGATGGGCCATTGACATTCTCAGTGTGGAAAGCCATTTCCTTCTGTCAAACTGTGATTTCCATGGTAAGCAAAGGCACGGAGAATAAATCTCCATTCTACTTTACAAGAAACGGTAATGTTTACACACCTCCTTTGTATATAGGCATTAAAAACTGCTTTTTGTTTGAAATTGAGAGCAATATTCCTCATAAATGCCAGATTTCTACTGTGATCTAAGGAGGCCTAGTAAAATAGACACCATCCTTAAAACCATACTAAGAAATGAAGGGAAAAATTTCATGCACTATGTACTTATGGAAACTACACAGACACTCTTGACTTGTGCCTTTGTGACCATCCAAACCTAATGGTGGTTCCTTAGCGGCCCAGACTTCCATTTAGGGCACAAGATGTACAAGAAATAGATTTGGATAAACTGGTAATTCATAGCTTGGTAGTTTGTTATACAGAGAACACTGTTTATGAAATTTAATTCTGAGAAAAGATATAGGATTCTTGGACATTAGCACAATGCAGAAATCATGCAGTTCTTCTGAGGAAAGTCCTCAGCTTCCTGACTAAACCATAATACAGTTGTATGCTCACTCATCATAGACAATTTGCTTCTCCTCCTTTTAAATGGTTTAAGCTTTTATATAGGGGTTTTAAGTTTTACAGAATTAAGCAGAGAATAGTTTTCCAGAGTGTGTTCTAACTCATTCATTCAGTGATTCACCTGTCAATAACATCTCACAGTAGTTCATATTACAGCAACCAATCTTAGACCTGTGTATTACTAGGAACTTAAACTCATAGTTTATACTAAGGCTCACTGTATGAGTCATGTGGTGGTGGCACACACCTTGAATCCTAGCACTTGGGTGGCAGAGATAGTCAGATCTCTGTGAGTTCAAGGCCAGCCTGGTCTATGAAAAGAGTTCAGGACATCCAGGACTGATTCATAGAGAAACCCTGCTTCAAAAACCAAACCAACAAAGAAGACACAAACCAAGCAAACAAAAACTCACTGTATGGTGTTCAGTTCTGTAGGATTTGACAAAAGTGAGATGTTCTATGTTCTTCCATACAGTGGCACACGGAATCATTTCACTGGTATCACTTCCTTCCCCATACTTTACCTGATTATCCATAATTCCTTCATAATACTATGTACAGGTAACCATTCATCTTTCCCGAAATGACATGCAGTTTTTTCCCATAAATCTTCTCTTAGAAATTTGTCTACAAATTGTACAGTATTCTCTGAAGATCTTCATAGAGCTTAGATGAAATTATAAATACAATTACAGTGTGAACTTCAAGTTTCATTTCCCTTTGGGCCACTATCTAGACTTATAGATCAATACTGGCATGCCAAAAATTTCCAGCTACCTTAACTTCCACATGCTCAGGATGACTCAGCATGATAAAAATATGGTAAAAAGTAATGTAAGCTATGGGCTGGCATGCTGACACATACTTATACTCACAAGAATGGGAATGCTACAGCAGGAGAATTGTGAGCTCCATTCCATAGACTTAAGCAACAAGTTTAAGATTCAAAACATGCCTGAATTGAAAATAAAGACTATTCTTTAAAAATAAAAGTTTTTAAAGATAAAATGTAGACTAAGGGGCTACATTCTTAAGCTTAAATCTTGATTTCAATAAATTGTCTTAGTTTGCTTTTGTTTTTATTGTTGTTGTTGTTGTTGCTTTTTCTGTTTTTAAGTAGGGGGAAGTAATCTTACCTGTTCATGTCTCATGTATAAAAGGGCATTAGGGAAAAATGGAACTCTTAGTATCTTCTAATACATAGGAAGATTATGTGGTTCAAAACAGAGAAGGTGTTTACAACAAAGAAAACCTGCAGTTACATTGTTTGGTACAGTATCACTGCATTTTTTTCTTTTTAATTTCCGCTCTGAATGTCCTTCAAAGAAAACTGGCACAATTAGAAACATAAAACCTATATAGAAACACAAAAATACTACATTTGATGTAGTACAAATACTGTGAAAAGAAGTTACATGTTGCAAATCTAGTTTACTGACTCTGTGTTCCATGGAAATTACAAAACATTTCCATGTTTATGCAAATGATATTAGTTACATAATCACAAGATGAGCTAGGGCACTTATAATTGCATGTAGGAAACATGCAATCAGCTTCATAATAAATTAGTTCATAGAACATGCATCAGATCACTGTGTTCTTCATGAAAAATACCCAGTATTGACTTAGCAAGGAAAGAAAATGTGGAGCAGGAGACATCATGAGGTATTGTGCTATAATGCTGACTGGAATGACTTGTCTAGACATTTACTACACAAGCTAAAAGAACACTCTCCTGATAAATGTGTAATACAATGTTCTCAATTGAAATGGATCTTGGCCACCTCCTGGAAATACCTCTACTCAGAGATGCCACCCAAGTTCTGTGAATTACAAGAGTTGAAGGCAAGGGACTTAGAAACTTTAAAGTTACCAATAAAACTACTTTGGGATTTTGGGTTTAGACATGTCATTCTTTGGCTTTCATTATACTATAAAATGGTTGTATAATCTATAAATATGTCTTATTATTTATCTTAATTGAATTTAATGAAGTAAATTTAAAATTATCTTTGAATGTATATATTTAATATTTAATGTAATATTAAATTAAATAATACATAAATTAAGACTTATCATGATTTTATGATGTCATATTTTATTCTTATTTTATAAAAATAAGAATAGCCTAAAATTTATGATGTGGGGTTAAAGTTTTCTTTGTTAGGAAACCTTGACCTGTATGTTTGGGTCCAGCTTACATTCAAATAGTATGAGCATGTGAAGATTTTAGGAGTAAAAAGATCTAAATAAGACAGAGTTTACATCAAAGTGTCCTTATTTGTATCTAGAATTTTTCTTATCTTCAACTTTTCAAGGCTCTATGTTAAAGATTAAGACATCATTAGTGAGCTCTGAAGTATCATTCCCTGTGGATTTGAACTAGGGATTTGTCTTTAAATTTTGTGCGCTTAATAAAATTGTCATCCGTTCAGTTTCAAGAATAGTTTTGTTGAGGTGAATATCACCTTTGCCAGAGTTATTGATGTTGTCGTCACTGCCATCTCTGTCTTCATCATCATCAAGGCTATTGCCATACTTATCTAGCATGCACAGACCTCCTACAATAAGCATCAACATATCCATCCTAAGAAATGCAATGTAATCTCAAGCACCTCACATTGCACAGCAAACAGTCTCATGATATTGGTCCCATATATTTCTCTTCTATTTTTAGTGAAGTGATCTGAGCTTTGTTTCTCCAATTATTTTTCTTAATAAAAAATTCACTGTATTCAGATATCTATTTATAAGTCCTTATTCTTCACCATCACCAAGGTCTGCATGATTCAGTAGAAATTGATTTTACTTTCAGATCTACAAACAAATTCTGACAAATCCAAACTCAAACAGTATAAGGCCACAAGCCTAGGTTACAAATATCTTCATTTTCTTAAACTTTTAAAGTGGAAAGGACAAAAAAGAAAATCTGTGACATATGTAGAGCCCAGGAGTAGAACACTGACCCTTTCATCAAGGGAACATAGATCATCACAAAATATAATGATCAGCATACAGAAGGATAGACATAGGAGAACATAGGACCAGGGAAAACTTGAATAAGAAAAAAATGTGCATAATCATTGACTGGTTATTATCCAACTTCCCAAGAAGGGTGCATGTACACCTTACCTTTCTTAGTTTACAAGTTGACTATAGATATGGCCTGACCAAAAACTATTAAGTCTAGCTATCTTTTTATACTCTAAAGGATAATATTTTGCTGAAATTTCATGGTTTGTTGCTTTATTCAGAGTGGGAGAGAGTAGTGGTTTTAGAGTCTCTGTAGTTTAGTTCACAGATGACTGTGCCAAAAACAAACAAAAATTATGATGGTAATGAAGGTCTTGTACTTCGGACTAACTGGAGAGTATTCCAATGGGAACATAAGGGAAGGTATGCACATGTATATCTGGGAACCACAATGTAGGATTCCAATGGACAAGGGTTTACTGTACACACATTTCCTCATTTCCATGAATTGTGTTGTAAGGATCAAACAACTGCTTCTTACAATGCTAAGCTTCCTTGATTCCATAACACATAAAAAAAGTCATGTGTGGTCTGTGAATTATATACTTATTTCATATAATCAAAATAGTAAGTTAATTTTTATGCATAAATTTTAATGTTAGACCAATTGAATCTAAAAGTCATCAAATAATTTTGAGTTAAAACTAAATAATATACATATATAAATGTATAAATCACACAGCACCCCATTTTAGAGGTTCTGTGATGACTCTTGTGTTTCAGACTCTTCATATAAGTGGGACCAAACTCATAAAATTGGCTAACTTAATGGCAGAAAAAATGTAAGCTTTGCTTTCTGGAAAACCTTTCAGTTACTTTGAAATTCAATTGGGATAATTTGCTATAGTTGCTCTTTAATTTAAGTACAACGCTTTATTTCACTTGCCTACAAAGACACCTCTCTCACAATGAAAAGACACCAAAAACAAAAACAACTAATGTCAACGTTTGCCTTTTCTTTTTGCATGACAAAATAATTGAATTTAAACTACTTTTCCAGCTGTTGTCTTGACTTTAGAGTGAGGCCCATTTCTACATAGTCAACCTACTAAGAGACTGGCTCCAGGGGAAACAGTTTCAGTTCAATAGACTGCAAATTTCAGCAGTCCAGAAGCACAAAACAAACCTCAGAATAAAAACGTAAAACTGGTTTTGCTTCTTTTTTATTGACTAAGCTATAGAACTTGGTAAAAACATAAGTTGATTTCAGATATTAAACTGTGGTAATGTGCAGGTAGAAGGGTATAAGAGGGTTATTGTATTGTTTTAGTTTTGTCCTTTCCTCATGTTCTTTTATAAAATGAAATTGTCTTGGGTTTTGAAATTTTTAGTTTTCACCTAAACTATTATTAACCTGAATAATTTAAAAAGAAATACAAAAGAAACACTGCCTAGCATTTTTAAATAATTCAAAATTTGGGGGAACTATATCCCAAAGTTCTCATAATATCTGATATGCCGTGTGTAACTCTTTTGTTCTCCTAGCTTTTCAAGAATGCTGTGTAACTTCTCTTGATGCTCTCAGCACACATAAGCACCGTGGGTGCTGCAATGTACTGGAATATGTACCATTACTGAAGTAACAGGCCTGCTGCCTGCTACCCAATTCCTGTTTGAGAAAACTCCCAGCAAGAAACAACTAGAGACCATTTTCAACTGTTTGAAACTATAAACAATTCTCTATACTATTAGCAGAGAGTGTTTCAGAATGTAATCTATTTTATGGCAGAGAGTGGAAAAGCTTTCCAGCCACTTGACAATCATTTTATAAGTGAAACAAAATATATTTACCACTACCTAGCGTTAGGAAATATTCCATTATTGTGTATCAGGGAATCAATCAGAAAGAATAAAAACTACCATCACTTTCATAAAATGTTTTTAAACACAAAAGTAGGAATAATGGGTAAGCTATTAGCATAACACCCAGCATCTTGATGTCACAGAACATGTTAAAGACAGACATACATCTTAAAAATAGAAAATAATATTACCCAGAAAGCAATTATATGATTCTGACTGAAAGGAAATAAAGAGTTGAAACAAAGCTGTACGTTTTGCCTTTTCAAACACGCTGAGCTAAGTTTAAAAAGGCTGCTCAATTCCTGAGGGCTCCATGAAGAGAAAAAGAACTCACAATGGAAGGTAGAGCAGATGACTTCAGCCCTTAACCCTTTGCCTGTCCCGCTATTGTGGCCATTTTTTCATTTCCATGGGACTGGCCTCCATCTGCTAAAAGCAAAAACCAAGCAATCCATTTACGTGGATATGCATAACAATTCTGGCTAAGATGAAAATGGAAATTCTGGTCAGGGACCTTTTCTACACTCAAGGAGCAAGTGCAATGTATCACAGCCAGAGTGGCGTTGTGGCGTTAGTGTGAGAAGAACTGGGCCCTCTCAGGGCACAGGTGTGAGGAACCGATTTGTTTAGCACTTTGAACTTGGTTCCTAAGTAACCAGCTCTGGGGCTACCTGAGATCCACAATTTTAATTAAAGTGATAAATCTCTTCTCAAACTATTACTTTAATTTCTGATACTTCCTCTTTCTGAGTGACATCATAAATCAAGCAGAAGCATTCCTAGGAGGCTAAAGCAACACTGAGTAGGGTTAATTGAAGCAGAATTGTAAACCCAGTAATTTAGGAACGAGTTTAACAGACCTACACAACTTACACTGTGAAGACAGAATCAATAGCAACACATCAAGCAAGAATGTGGGCTTTCTTAACTCTTCCATTCCGTCAACTTTACTGTTTATGGTTAATTTACCAGAATTACATCACTTTCTCATTCCTATTCCTCCCTCAAACCCTTCCCAAGTACACTCCCTAATCTCAAGTTGATAAACTCTTTCTCTTTGTTTATTATTGTTGAATATATGTGTGTATGAACATTATACACACAGATACACAGATTAAACACATACATAGTTCTCTCTATATATACACACGCACACACACATATATACATATATACATACATACATGCATACATACATACATACATGCATACATACATACATACATACACATCATATATACGTGTTGACAGTCTGCTAAATCCTTTTTTTATGTTTGTGTGTATATATTTATAAGGACTTTTTTTTCATGATGATACATTTGGGAATGGTGTGAGACGAAAAACAAGATTGTTATACCAGCTCTGGGGTTATGCTCTAGCCAAGGCTTTATGACAGAAGCGTTGCTCTAAATCACCTGCCTGTTCCCAGGCTCATCACAATGTAACAGAAACACTGCAGCAGTATGCAGAGAATACGGTAAAACTGCACCACCCGCCGCTTGAAGAAAGGGCAGGGAGCAGGGTAGACTTATAAAGTAGTTGAGTCTTTACAAGACTGATGATGTAATTATCAATTATATATAAAATAGTTTAATAAATCCTGTGTGTCATTTTGGCTTATGGCTTCTGCTATCACTGACAAGCAACTATGAGATGGTCAGGTCTCTAGCATCAGACCTAAGTTCTGAGGACCCTTAGTGTTCTTAGCTTGGATCTGAGATCTTTGCATCTGAGGAATTGATAGCTTCCAGAACCCAGCAGATCAAGGCCTGTGATTTTCTTCTGTGGCTCCATTCACTCAGGTCCTCCTACCTGTTTTCATGTTTGTCTTGGTCTTCTAGCCACTGTTGCTCTCTCTGTGGCAGCTNTCAGAGGTCGGCCTCTGCTGTCAGGCCTCCAAACCTGCCTCTGATACTACAGTGCAGGAAAGGGATTATCCACAGGGTCAGCCTAGGGTTGCCAAGATCAGCCAGGCATAGGCATACTCTCCTGTGGAGAGGATCTCAGTATACAAACAGGATGTGGGCCAGCTGTGTGACATGGTAGGTTCAAGCCTGCACTGGGTGGATCAGAAGCTGCCAGTTCTTTAGAGCCAAAGCATCATTGCCCATCCCCTCTACTTCTTCAGCAGCATGTGCAGTAATGATGGTTCCAACTCCAGAGCCTGAGTTTCTAGAGGTGCTGTGTTCCCTGCCCCTAACACAAGTAGTGATATTCAAGCTTCAAATGAAGACACCACACACCTAGTACCTGCATTTGGTTTCATGGAGCCTCCGCAGTGATCTTCTCTTGTCAAGTCTCAAGTAACAGCTTGGCCAAGCATCAGGGCACCAGACCACTGTGTAGAATGTTAACTGTCAGGCCATGTCTATGGTCCTCACTGCTGTTATCCAGTCTTCTACTATACTCTGTTGTCCAGCAAGAGCACATACTACTGAGCGTAGTCATGGAAAGACCACTGGGAAGGTAACACAGAGTTTCTCCCAAAAGTCTCATACACTGAGCCAAGTAGCTTGCTTCTATACTTTTATGAAAGACTATGCCGAGTTATCAAAGTCATTTATTTGGCCCACAGCAGCCATGAATATTGGTGGATTGAAGCAATTGAATCCTAGGCCTTGTATCAGTTATAATAGTTCCAGTACTTGGAGAGTGGGGTGGAGGATAGTTGTGGCTTTTCAGTGGAAAGTGTTCCTCTTGTGGCCCAGGTGAAAGCAGTTCATTAAGTTTTGTGGCTGCAAAAACTGTCAAAGAAACTGTCAGAGAGTCCTCGCCAGCACTGTACCTTCAGGAACCAGTGCAATGTGCTGCAGTCTTTGCAGAGCTATTTCAAAGCTACCATGGAGTGTTCAAGGCAGCTGGTGCTGGCACAGACACAGTCTGTAGGAGCACTGACTTTTAGACATAGAGTTCCTTTGCCTAAGACGCCTCAGACAGCCAGAGAGAATTCTCTGAGCTACTAATTAAAGAATCATTCATGTCTGTGCCTATTTGCAGGAAGATGAACATCAGAAGCATTGGTTACAATACAAGCTCAGTGTTAACACTAAATCATTTTCTGAGTGCTTCAAGAGAAATGGATCCCCCTAATCGGTCTCAAGTGAACTTGTGAACCCTGAGCTTCCTCAGAATCAGGGTGAAGAATAAAATACATATTCTTTTACATTCTTGGGATGGTGTGCATTTGGTCAGCAACTCCAGAACTAAAATATGAATATCAGAATATCAGGGCATCTCTCCTGGGGTCCAAAACAGTCCATACTAGGATTGGTAATGCCGATACTTAGCTCATTCTCTATAAACCTAATTATAAATGGGGGCTTTAGATTCACCCAAAGGAAGAAATGGTGAAGAAAGGAATTATGATAGATGAATTGTATAGATACTTAAATAATTTAAAGATATTTAAAAATCCAAATTGAAAGATACCATAGGAATTTGTCAAGATAGAAAAACATTGGCAATATTTTTGGCACAATGAACAAAAGTTTTAAGCCTACGGATGTTATTATTATAAAAATACAAAAGGTGGATAAATCATTCCACTGATCCTGTCCATGGCAGGTGGATACAGAGCTCAACCCATCTGGGTTTTGTCCTAATGTTATAACACCTAGCATTTTTCAGCAGTATGATAATCACCCCAAATATAATTTTACCAACTGACAGCTCATTAACCACTTTTCAAAGAAACTTTAAGTTGCAGAAATTTAGGGCAGAAGTTGCAAAAGAGTAACACATGAATTATAGAGAGCAATTTTTTAAAAATTTTCAAAATATGTCCATTTAATCTGAAATATTATTTAATAAAGAGGCATATACAAGTAAATTTTAACAGATAGTCCATTATCCCAAAATTACAAGAATCAGGAAAACTCTCGCATGTTGTTGGTAGGTACATAAAATACTACAGGCATTAGGAAAATTAGTATGGATGGTCCTCAAAAATCTGAAAGGTTAAATAGATATCATAAGATGCAGCGATCTCAAACAATACAGTGTGCCTGTATTCCATTTACAGATTTACCTCCATTGCATTGTTTACTGCAACTGGATTCATAATATCAGAAATTTTGTTCAGTCTATGAGTTTATGAAGGGATATTTGAGTAAAAAGTTAGCATACATTTGCATATAGTGGAATTTTAATCAGCCATTAATAAAAATAAAATTTTGTCATTTCTGGAAACATGGATGAGTAGTAAGTGCATTATATAAGTGGAATAAGCCAGTAATAGGACAAATAGCACATACTGTCTTTCATATACAGAACTGAAGTTGATCCTTTATGGGTAGAGGGGACAATAGTGATTTCCTGAGGCCAAGAAAATTGCTGGGAAATATATATTTCATTACAGGATCAGAGTCACCATTAGATAAAGGAGTGAATGCTAGTATTCTGCGGTGTGGGAGGGTGCAAAAATCAATAGTTACACTGATTATAGAATTGAAAAAATTAAAAATACCTCAAAGAATGTAATTTAAATATCCTCAACACAAAATAATAAGCATTTAATACATGCTAATTAGTTAATTTCTTCACTGTATGCTACATACCCATCACCAGATCCCATTGTACTTCTCAAGTGTATGCAAATGTATATATACACACACACACAGTTTAAAAGACATGAAAAAAGGAGAAATACTATCTATTAAGGGTATACCCTATATTGTGGGAAGGTATCAGAATCTATGACTGTATTGTGAAGAAGGTTAAAAAGTTGATGTTTTAGAGTTACCTTAGAGATATGAGTAAGTGTAGCCTTCCCTTACAAAGTGAGAGATAAAATGTAAAATCTCAAATTGTAAAATTTCAAAAACTATAAAATTCATGCATTGTAAATAAGTATACTTTTTTCCAATTACTAAGACTGTGACCTACCTAGATTTCTGTCTTTACCAACTTTTTCAAGCTTAAACTCATTAAATCAAGACCATTTCAGCCCCCATATCTATAAGTAAAAGTAGTGTATCAGGATAAATATCCATTATTATACCTTACTTTTCAAATAACCACATAATTTTAGGTTATTTGGTATCTGCACTTTCAGAAGTATATTGACAATTTCACATCATAGTGAAATTCATCCCTGTATGAGGTCTGATGTGAATAATTTGTTCAATAAGAAAATGAGATCTCCTGAAATGGAAACACTTCTGTAAAGCAAAGGACATGGTCAACAGGACAAAATGTCAGCCTACAGAATGGGAAAAGTTCTTCATCAACCCCACATTGGACAGAGGACTGATCTCAAAATATACCAAGAACTCAAGAAAGTTGACATCAAAAGAACAAATAATCCAATAAAATTGGGGTACAGACCTAAACAGAGAATTATCAAAAGACTAATCTCAAATGGCTGAAAGACACTTAGGGAAATGCTCAACATCCTTAGCCATCAATAAAGGCAAATCAAAACAACTTTGAGATTCCATCTTATACCTATAAGAATAGCAAAGATCAAAAATACTAGAAAGGATGTAGGGGAAGAGGATGCTGGTGGCAGTGCAAACTTGTACAGCTGCTTTGGAAATCAGTATGATGATTTCTCAGAAAATTAGGAAGCAATATACCTTAAGACCGAGCAATACCACTTTTGGGTATATACCCAAAGGATGCTCAATCACACCACAAGGACATGTGCTCAATTATTTCCATAACAGCACTATTTGTAATATCCAGAACCTGAAAAAGAATCCTAGATTCTTCTAAACCAAAAAAATGTGTAAAGAAAATGTGGTATATTTATAAAATGGAGCAATATTCAGTGGTTAAAAAAATAATGGCATCTTGAAACCTGAAGGCAGATGGATAGATCTATAATAATACCACATTAAGTGAAGCAATCCAGACCCAGAAAGACAAATATAATATGTACTCACTCATCAGTGGCTTTTAGACATAGAGCAACAACAACAACAACAACAATAATAATAGTAATGATAATAATAATTAGCCTAGAGTACATAACCACAGAGAACATAGATGTTGCAAGGGAGGGATCACTTGGTTCCTGCCTTCCAGGCTAGCTTAGACCCGAAATAGTCACACAGAAACTCCATTAATTAAATCACTGCTTGGCCCATTAGCTCTAGCAATACCTAGACAGCTAAAAGGACCCTAAGAAAGAGAGACATACATGAATCTATATAGGAAGGAGAAAAAGACAAGATCTTCTGAGTAAATTGGGAGCATTGGGGATCACAACAGAGAGTAGAAGGAGAGAAGGAAGGAAGGGAGAAGAGCAGAGAAAAATGTATAGCTCAATAAAAACAAGCAAGCAAACAAAAATGAATCTGAAGGCCCCAGATAGAACAAAAACCAGACTTAGCTTGCCTGTAATCTCAGTTAAAACCAATAGACCCACCTAATACATAGCACTGAAGCAAGCCTTCACTAATAGTGTGCACAGACAAAAGCAGCCATCATCAAATTTCACTGTTGCCCTTTTGTCTTGGAAATGATGAAGCCAATGTAAATTCGTGTCTACACAACTATTAAAGGTAGTTTCCTGTTTCCTTCTTTCTTGGTGAGGTTCATATCATGCTAGCTTGCAAGATGGCATCTCTTAGCATTTGAGGAGATAGCAGGATAAACAAACAAACAAAACAAAAATAACACAACCAAGCAAATAAACAAACTCACATTCTGTTCTTCATCCCTGTTCCCTACTTTTGATGACCCAGATCCTGAAGAAGCATGGCTTTGCAAGACCCAGTCAACCACCATTAAACAACAACCTCCTCTGCCCTACCCTACTAATTTACAAGTACTGGTGTCATTTAAAGATAGCATAAAATTCACATGATTTGTTTTAGTTTGGTGTTTTTTTTTTTTTTAGTTTTGAAAGTTCCTATATTAATTTGAAAATAATCAGCTTGTTTGAATTCTGTTCTTTTGTTGATATCTCTTAATAATATTTTGTTGTATTTTTTGCCTGTATGAGATCGAGAGAAACAATAGCAAGGAATTGGGCATGGGGAGAGGTTGGAGGATCTGGGAAATGCTGAGAGAGAGCCAAGTGATTAGAATATATTGTAAGAAAAGAAAACTGTTCCCAATAAAAGAAGAAAATAGTGAAACAGAATTATTTTTTTCTTTTACAACTTATACTAAAAGGACATTACCAAAATATTTATATCCTATATAAATTTTCATAGCTTAATAAAACTTTAAAAACTTGTGAACATAGCAATGCTTGAGGAGGAGATTTCCTCCACTCCTCTCTTGTTCCCACAGCTGCTCTGTATTTCCCCTCCAATACCATGAGCCCATTTTATTTTCATTCCTAACATATATCTTATTTTCCTATTTGTCTTATATTCCTCAATACTTTTTTTTCTTAAATAAATGCGGTCCACGTGAAATATGCCCCTTGAGGAGATTGGTCACCAGAAAGAGAACCTGCTGGAAATGAAACAAGGTCTAGGATGGAGTAAGATACAGTTCTTAACCATTAAACAAGCAGAATCCTCGTGGCCACCTTAAAGACTGGTTATTTTAATATTGGTCACACTATTACTTCTTTGCCACCCTCCAACACTAATAGCTCCTCATCTATAATTTATAGGTGCTTTTCTAGGAGTCACTGAAAGGAAATATTGTTGAACAATGAAAGAAAAACCTTGAGAAATATCTCAGGAAAATTGCCTGAAATGGTAAGTTGAAGAAAGTAATTAAAAATTGAAGACAATATGCAAACATCATTAGAAACATCTTTTTGACATATTTTTATTGAGATTGGCTCCGGGCGTGATGAGAGTCCATAGAGTATTAGTCTTCTGTATCCAAACTTCAAACAACTAAAAACAGCAAAGAATAGCATTCGAAAGATAATGATGCTAATCTTGGAACAGCTGTGATGTACAAATGGAAAAAGAGAGTGAGAAAAGTCAAGTCATAGACACAGCAAAGAGAGCGGTGTTCCTTCTATGTCACCTTTAGGACAATAAGGCCATTCTGATTGTGGTTCAAGCCTCCTAAGTCTAGGACACAGGATTCCGGTGAGATGGCTGATATATTATCATATTTCTGAACAAGTAGAACATACTAAAGAAAAGAAATATTTCCCTGCACAAATAGAAATAAGAGAAGTACTATGCTATTAGCATTTCCCTATTCATGATTCATATAGACATCTTCAGAACGAATCCTAGTGGGGATGGAAGAGGAACCCCCTCCCATTTTTCTCCATTCATCAGTGCACTGTCAGTCCAAAGGCCATTCACACACAGGAGGAGCTGAGCTAAAGCGCTCAGCACCAAACTGTATGAACTCACAATTGCAGAGCAGTTCTCGCTTTGATATCTGCGATCATGAATTGAAAAAGAGTTAGAGTCAGACCACGCAGAACCCTTCAGAGCACCTATTGTGACAAATGACACACAGCAAATTACACATAAGCAGTTCCAGAGTCCCAAGGAACCCATCAGAGAATGTGTGCAAACAGTGCTGGGGATTTCTACTGCTAATGCTGTTGACAAAATGACAAAATATGGCTCTTTCTCATCGTAACAGGGAGAAATAAGTTGCCTGCAAACATAAAGCACGCTGGTGCCGAAAACGAGAAGCAACATTCACACACGCTACATTTCGGGTTGGCAGCTTTGTTGGAAAGACTCACGGCATCTTTGTTTTTAAGAAAGGCAAAGACTGTGGTGACTAGAGAGGAGGATCAGGACAGCTTCACCTCTCAGGGTTTGGATAGACACGATTATCGCAAGGCCGATTTGCAATTCAGTTAGCACCATCAGAGCAAATCTTGCAAGCACATACATTTCCAAAAGGATGCCAAGAGAATGCCGTGAGCGCATTTGTACATCTCCAATTCTTTCCTCCTAGCCTTACCCAACCACCCAAACAATTCAGTTTAAATACAACTTCTTTTCCCAATGCCTTTTAAAGCATCGCTGCAGTCAAGTCACCATCTGCTGCAAACACAAATACAGCCTCATTCAAGAATTATGTTTCGCAGCCTTCCTCGCAGAGTCCTTACGTGCAAGCTGTTCTTGTCAAAATCAGAACCATTGTGATGATGCATCTTAATATTCAATCAGACTTTAAGTAAAGAATGACAAAAGTCCACATATGGATGGCAGCTGCTTCTTCAGTAAATATTTCCCCTTTATTGAACGGAGGCTTATGGCACTTTAGGCTGAGTTCCATAAGACATTTCAGCCGAACTGCCTGAGGACTGTTGAAATGACAATAAGAATAAAATTCCAGTTTTCAGCCTGCCACAATTTACGTATTCAAAAACAACAGTTCTTTCAGCTCGAGTAGTTCTCTGTACTGCTGATTCCCACATTCCCTTCGGCTACACTGAGTAATGAACAGGTGATTTCGAGAATTCCCTGCCTCTTCGTTTTTTTCCTCTTCTAATTATACTACCATGCTTACTTAATAAACGATGTTTTCTTCTATATAGATTTTTCCCAATGTATGAACAAAATTCATAGGAATTTAAACATTTGTGATCATATTTTAGCAAGAAGTAAATATTTTTAAAAGATTAATGATTCTATTATTTAAGAGAGAGTCTTATAAGGACTGTTTATAAAGGCCAATAAAATGAATCACAAATTAAAAAGCTAACAAGTAAGAAATGGATTCTGCTAAGTTCATTAATCCAATAATATCACTAGGCTAAAATATCAATGTTTATTGGAAAAGTAATTTTAACTAACAAAGATATCTTTAATGTTGGAGTATCCTTGAACATAAATTATATTTAGCTTATAAAAATCTAAATGCCATGCTGGCTCTAGTAGATTAATAGTGTGTCTTTCAAGAAGCATTTGTGAGACTTGCTAACTCTAAGGTTCCTGGTTGAGCATCAAAAATGAACTTGACACCCCACAGAGGTTGGTTGTATACCACAAGCAATTTTCAGGAAAAGGGAAGTGTATTGGTGTCTCAGGAGAGGTCTGTGGAATCACTCCATGTTAGGGCACTGATAGCCACTAAGTCTCAAATGTTGACTTTTGGTCCGTTTCTTTTCCTGCAATGCTAGGACAAAAATCAATACATTTCTTTTTTAATAATTTTAATATCTGATTTCCCACAGAACCTCATGCTAGGCTTTGATCCCTTTTTAATGGGAGCTTTTCTACACCTGGCACACTGAAGGTGATATTCTTACCCTGCAATTGGATCTGCTGCTATGGCTTTAGGATTGTGAAGCTCCAGCTCAATCAGGGTGACACACACGGAGCCATTGTGGTTGCAAACAAAGATTCGGTCACTGATGTGGTCCACGAAGTAGAAATTTCTGGTAAGCCAGTCAATTGCCATTTGTTCCACATCTGAAAAACATATATGCAGAATAACTCAGTCACAAACACAAAAGTCTTAATCATAGCCAGAGTATACAGTCTGTGCATGCCATCCCAGAAAAGAGCTAAAACACAGGAGTTTTGTTAGTTAGCTTTGTTTTTATTTTACCTGTTTTGTTTTTATGTCTTAAAAAAACCTACAAAGAAAAAAAATTCAACAATGTGAAAATAAGTGAGTGTAATATGAACAATAATGTCTACTCCATGGCTGTCTCTTTGCTATGTAAAGAGTAAAGACTTATGCTGACTTAGAACAAAGAAAGTTTCTATTCTTAAAATATAGGCATTACCATTGTAACATTCTTCTGGATTTGTTAAATTATCTCATTTCATCAATGAATACCAGAAGTTCAACAATATAGCTCATTTGTAATAATAAGAGAATATCTTTGGTAAATGTTTGTTCTCAGTCATCTATAACTAAAAGGAAGAGAGAGGTCATAGAGTTTCAAAGGAAGAGAGATTAAAAATCAGGTGGTATAAAGAGGAAGAGGGGGACAAGGGAATATGAGGAGGGAAATACACTGGGGTGGGAGGGTAGAGTAGAAGAGAGTACAAATTGGATAGCTACCATTAATGTCTAATGAAACTGCCATAGGGAGACATTCTACTTTGGAAGCAACCTAATGTATATATAAACATATACATATGCATATACATATCCAAAATGGAGCTTGCCAATAATAGAAAGAAAAAGGCATACTCAAGCCAATAAGCTATCAAAAGCCAAGTGCCAAGTATGGGCTACCTATTTTTGAGGTATTAGATAATGGGGTCCCATAAACCCACCAAACATTACAGGTATCGCCATTGTGCTTGATTACCTACCAGACAATGAAAAGACCCTACTACCAAAGACACCACATACTTGAATGATAAAGCATGGAGATATTGCACTGTTACCCACCTGGATAGCTTTAACAGACCTGGTTCTATGAATATGATCTGGAGAGAAAATACCAAACAGTTTTCTTTATCTATGAATCCTGTTACATAAAATAATGACTGGCCTGACAATATATAACCACTGAATGAGCGGTATGGAAGTAAGCATATTTTTTATCATACTTATAGCCAACACACAAAATAAGAGTCAAGCCTGGAACTATTAACTGGGCCAAAAACCTAGTGGGTAGCAAGGTCATAGGCATTAGAAAATAGCCTAATCCTATAATTTTATTGAATTGACATAGCAATAGACTGTCAGCTACATTCTTATCTTCATATCCATTAGTTTTCTCTTTATATTCATAAGGTATCTCAACCATCATGAGAGAAGTTTCTTTTTGCAGTAGATAGTTTCAGTAAAACTTTTCCCCATAGGCTCATAGAGAAAGGCACATCAGAAAGTGTGGCCTTAGTGGAGTAGGTTTGATCTTCATGGAAAAAGTGTCTCACTGAGGGTGGCCTTTGAGGTTTCAGGTGTTCAAGCCAGGCCCAGTGACATTCTGTCTTGGCCTTCTTTCCCTGGCTTTGCTAGCACAGTAATGTTTTCACTGCCAGTGAAGCCCACTTCTTCAAGTTACCAGCATATATAGAAGACTAACTGAGACGTCCAGGCTTGTGTGACTGATCAACTACTAGATTGCTGAATTTTCTGTTCACAGCTAGCCATTGTTGGATTACCTTTACTATAGAAGAAGAAGAAGAAGAAGAAGAAGAAGAAGAAGAAGAAGAAGAAGAAG
>LOEQ01001698.1:243112-256345 GCA_001685075.1 Bramus lutescens | reverse complement strand
CCATTATTCTGATCTATGTTAGCCATGTGGCTCAGTACCTTTTTCAGCCAGGCAGGTCACATGTTGGCTCTTGGGTGGTCTGTGCTGGACTGGAGGAATGGGCTTCCTCCTTTCCAGCATTCCCCTGTTCTCATCGCCGCGCCTCTACTTCCTGTCTGGTTGACCCGCCTATACTTCCTGCCTGGACAATCAGCGTTTTATTAAAATACATGATTGACAGAATACAGACAATTCTCCCGCACCACTGAGATATCTATACAGAAGCTCTGTTCAGGGGTGAATCGGTCCCCACTTGTTTATTGCCAACCCCATGACCTTAGAATGAAGCTGCACCCAGAGATAGAGTCTTTAACTAAGGTCAAAGGGAGTCATTGGGTGGGCCTCAATCTGACTCTGTTCTCGTAAGAAGTAGAAATTTGACCTAGAAGGAGGGAAGCTGTGTGTAAGAGCAAGGGGACAGGCATCACAAACCAAGGAAAGAGGCCCCGGGAGGAAGAGCCAGCATCTTTACCTTGGACCTCTTCCCCCTGCAGACTGGGAGGAAACATAGACCTCTGTTGTTAAAGCCAGGTGCTTTGTTATGGTCACCCCAGCAACTCCCGGAGACACCTCCACAGTCACTGCCACAAATCGGGGCGTCATGCCAACCCCTTTATCAAGCCAGTCAGCCCTGAAGCAGCTAAGATGAGCAGGCTGTTCTTAAGAATCATATTTCCTAATCAGGCTTAAAAACAAATTCTCCCTGGTGATAAAGACATTGAAGAGACACCAAAAAAAAAAAAATCCATGGCCAGAAAGGCCATCTTTTCCCTCTTCACTAATGGACAGTGTCCAGAAGAGCAAGACAGATGGCTTCTTGGAGAAAACGATCATTTCCTAATAAATGAATGAGAATTTAGGGCCCCGGTTGACAAGGAATTTTATCTTGTTCTTCCAGCATCTGCCTGGAGGAGGGAGAGCAGACAAAGGCAAGAGACAGTTCCCCCCCCACCACCACCCCAATGCCCACAACTTAGCCTGATGCAGAATTGGAAGGGGGGGATGGTGGAGGCCACAAATCTTTTTCTCCTTCGGACCTCCCTCCTGCTCAACCAAGCAAAACATCATGGGATTTCCTCCGACATGGGCAAGTAATCGCAGAGGTCTCCTGGGGAGAATAACTCTGATGTTACCTTTTGGAAGGTCACTGGGAAGTGCCTGGGGCAGAAGGAATGGGAACCAGTGGAGGCCAAAGGTCTGAATAGTAATGGCGCCTCTCACCACTAGCTCTTAGCATAATGGAAAAGCTGTTTGCAGGGCAGTGCTGGGGCAGCCTCACACGGAAATGCAATCTTCTGGAACACAGGGTGGGCAGTGACAAGCAGTTTATCTTCCATTACTCCGAGCCCTTAAATCATCCTCAGCCCCAATGCCGGCATAAACAACCAAATCCCTGACTCCCATGCTGCAGGAGTTCCTACCGTGTTCCTTAACCTTCCTGGCGATTCTAAGTACAGGTGGCACCCAGGCACACATTGTTATGGATTGAACCATATGCCGGAATAAAGATGTTGAAGTTCTAACTTCCAAGTAGCACAGAATGGGACCTCATTTGAAGACCAAGTCTTAACAGAAGTGATCAAATTAAAATGAGGTCCTGAGGTCAGGGCCCTTATCTAATGTGATTTGTGTCTTCATAAAAAGAGGAAGCAAGACAAAGAGCTACACAGAGGGAATGGCGTATAGAGACAAAGGCAGAGATGGAGGCCATTCTCCTCTAAGAGAAGTGCCACCAAAGGTCTCCAGGGAACAGTCAGAAGCTAAGGGGGGGAACCTAGAACAGATTGTCCTACACAACCTCAAAGGGATGAACTTCAGCCATACTGTAACCTCAGACATGGAAGGCAGTAGCCATTCCGTTCTTTAAACAGCTTCATATGAGTTAAGGCAGCCCTAGGGAAGGAATGCACAGGAAATTTTGCCCAAAGAAAGAAGAGAAAGGTCTCCTTCTGTGGGGAGACAGGAATGAGTGAAGAGAACACGGACACATTCAGTCCACCGAGAATTTGCAAGATAACAGTTAGCTAAGGGGAGGTCTTAAACAAGAGGCACTTTCCAAAGATCCACTTCCTTTTGTTTCTAACAGGGCTGATCTGGAGTCCTGTGAGAGTTACCCATGGGGGCAGAAGGAAGGAGTGCACCTCAATTTACCAGAGACTTCCTTGGTAGGGTTGCCCGATCTAAGAAATGAAAGTAAATGCCCAGATAAACTTGATTTTCAGATTTTAGTGTATTTCTTGGTATAGACTTGGAATACACTGCCTCTGTGTTTCACTGGCCAGTCCTCCCCTGGTCCCTTCGATTACCCTCTGTGCCTCCCTCGCCCACTGAGGAAGGCGCTCCTTCAGCATACCAGTGTATCAATAGCACGGTGGTTTGTGCCATGGATCCCCCTGCAAAGGCAAGGCTCTGGAGGCTTTGTTCTAGGAGTCTCTTGTCATAGAGCCCCTAAAATCAATCTCCACAGCTGAGGGTGTGCATGGGGGCAGGAATGAGCAGGAGGAAAGGGAAGCTGAGGGTAACTTGACTCTAGGGCTGGGCTAGGGGACTACAAGATCACAAGAAGAGATGGTTTCTGAACTGCGCTCAAACTCGAATGTCCACACAGCTGTGTATTCTTGGATCTGTGGCCTTTCTGCTGAGAAGCGCAATTGCACATGGCACAGGCTGACCAATTTCATGCACCTTTTGTCTGCTCCTAGGCTTGTAGCTGGGCAACTGGGCAACATGCCAGAGGACCCTACACACTGCCTGGCATGTGCACATAGCATTAAGAGAACATTTGTTGATGATCCAATGAACAGTCATATCAATAGGCAGTCTCTCCAACCTCTAGGCCTTGGACGTAGAAAGCCAGGAAGTCAAACCTGTGGTCCTACTTATCCCAAGTGTTGGATCGGTCGGTCCACTAAGAGCCAAGAACTGGAAGCGACTTGGAGCTCCAGGTGAATGAGCAAGCTGAGACAAAGCTGGATGGGTATGTGGCTGAATACGCATTGCAATATTCATGAGCGGCAATATCCGGATAGCTTGGGAGGCTAATTTGCACGCCCAAATGGCCAAGACTTGGCATAGGCTAGGGACAGTGAATTGATGGACTTTCCAGTGGAGAAGAGCGTAGGGACAGGGAAATACCAGGAGGGTTTGAAATCCAAACAAGCTGCCTAGGTGATGATTTCCCTTTACATTTTTTATGAGTTGAACACAGAGCCGTGGATCTGGGGCCTGCTGCAAAAATGGCAGGGAACGCGGCCCTGCATCAGATGCAACACACGTGTGGAGGGCAGTAATTTGGACCGCAGGAAAGCAGGGAAGGGATAAAGAAGGAGAAAGGAAAGAGGGAAGGAATAAGGCTGGCTGGTGCCCAAACCTGGTTTTCCTCTTTCAATATGAAATGCCCTGCTTGGGCTCAGGAATTCATTGCAAATCTTTTCAAATGGTTTCTTTTTGAAGAACAAGACTGTATCTGATTACCTGCACATTCAACCGTAGAGGAAGGCTGGATCAGTGAGGGAACAGGACAGCAGAAGCTGGTGGAGTGGGAACTGCTGCCCCAGTATGGCTCACAGGTGCTTGAATCCTGAATTCGTTGATCTGCTAGAAAACCCAGGACAGTGAAACACATGAGCACAGCTGCAGTTGGAACTTGGAATGTCCCCAAGGGTCCTGTGTATTGAAGGGCACCAGCTCCTAGCACTATCGAGAGACTGCGAAGCCTCTAAGGGGTGGTGCCTAGGGACAGGAAGTTAGGTCCTTGAGAAGAGGAAGTTAAGTCATAGAAAGTGTGTCTTTGAAGGGCATTGTGGGAAATTGATCACTTCCTTTCCTCTCTTTGTTTTCTGAGCTAAGCCATTTCCTCTACCATGAGCTTCAGATGAGCGAAAGTGACAAAGGTGATAACTAGCCACGGGCTGAAACCATGAACCAAAGCAACTCTTGCCTCTTTTAGGTTGTTGTCCTAAGGTGTTTCGTCACAGTGATGGAGAGCTGATTAACGCAGCCTGTTTTAATGAAGGCAGCAGGCTCAGCTGGGTAGAGGGACTGCCACTCTGTGGGCACGTATGTGTGGTCAGGGGGAGGTGGGTGCTATAATTCCAAAGCATCAGTATCCACCACCTTTAAGAAGTTGTGGCATTGGACAGCAGCCTCACGGGCAGACTCTTGCCTGTCTAAATCAGCTTGTATCTTCNNNTGCCAGCGGTGACAGGCCATTATAGACGCTGCTTCATTTCTCATTGTATATTATACAAGCTGCCAAACCCCTGTGTACTAAGAAAATTAAAATGATGAGATTCCTGACATATGGAGCGCTGTTTCCTCTATTTCTCACTTAAGGAGTGGGGAAGACAATCCTTCCCTTCTGTACCCCACAAAGTCCTTAACTTGTTCCATGAAATTGCATCCAGCCATCCAGAAAAGCATCGTGGGTTTTCATGCTGTAGTCTGTGTGTTGGGCCAAGGGTTCGGTGTTACAGAATGTGGATATGGATCTGCTTCCCAGTTGTGAAGTGGCTTAAAAATGCCACTGTGTCTTACAGTTACCTAGGGAACTTGTTTAAAAGTTCAGATACCCAAGTTTGCGCTTAGGGGAAAAGTGATCCAGTGTCTATACTCTAGGGTGCGAGAAGGATGGGTCCTTGGCATCAACACAGAGTAGCGTGATAATCCAGTGGGTGGTTACAGGGCACCTGGGTCCTCAGGAATGTGGTCATGGACTGAATCGGCCTGCCAGTGTGTCCTATGTCACAACAGAAACAGCCCGGAATGGAAAGGCTCATAAGCACATGAAAATTCCAGAATCCCTTTGCCTGATTAGTATTCCACTTTGTCTAATTGCATTTTAAAATGCTCAGTGGGAGGGAAAAAAATGCCAAGGCTTTTAATAAATTGAAGGCAGGTCTGCTTTTTAACCTGCAGCAGGTTTTTCGAGAGTCCTGCTGTGGCCGGCTGCTCCCAGGCCCCGGCTCTTTGCAGATGAAGGTAATTAGACCATGCTCACCTTCGGAGTTGGGGGCATCAAGGCATCTGGTTGCAGGGTAACTTCAAACTCCCTGGGAGGACACTGGTCGTTACGAAGGATACCTCATGATTCAGACACTATTTTCTGCTTCATACAAGAGTGAGCGGGAACTCCAGGCTCAGGGAACACCAGCTTATCCTAGCACTGAGGCAGCCTCTATGATACACCATGAACAGGGCCACTTGGATGCCCAGTCAAGCCAGATTTAGGTTCAGAGGAGCTGGGCAGCTGTTCCAGTTACCCATCTATGAAGAATGCCAGGGGCTCCTGGGAATAAACCCCAAAGCAGTGCCAGTGAACTCAGGCTTCCGGGCATGACTGTTGATAGGACTGGAGACGTGAAAACTCCACCCAATGTCTTTGGTGAAGAGTCCAGAAAGGTCTAGGGAGCCTGTGGTGTCAGCTTGCAAGATTTGGAACTGTCTGCTGCTGACTCACAGGGCCTATGGTCACAAGTGAGTTCTTTCACTTCTATGTTTGACAAGTTTAGCCATAAAAATGAGGATGATAACAAGGCTATTGTGTGTATAGGGGATTGAGCCCAGGACCTCATGTATGCTAGGCATCCCCATCATTGAGCTACACCCATCTTCCAGTTAATTTTTGTCAACTGGACACAAGCTAGAGTCATCCAGAAGAAGGAACTTCAATTGAGGAATGGCCTCCATCCATTGGGACGATGTCTGTGGGACACTTTCTTTCCTTTCTTTTTCGAAAAAAAAGAAAGAAAGAAAAAGAAAAAATTATTCTATGTATATGAGTGTTATGTGTACCTTGTACATGTCTAGTCCCTGTGGAGGCCAGAAGAGGGCATAGGATTCTGCAGGAGGCAAGGAGGTCCTTGTGCATGAGAGGAGCCAGGAATGTTAAACACACAGGGTTCTTCCTGGAAAGGAAGGGATGCAGAACCTGTTATTGTCTCAGAAGACTGGGAACAAATGTGGTTAATAGCATGTTGCCCTTTGTGCTATCTGCGTGGCCGAGAACACATACGATCCTCCCCAACCTTTGCGATGAGCTTGCTTCCCTCTGCCTTGTCAATCTATAGAATCCATCTTTATGGAAAGTGTCACGTACACTCCACAAAGTTTCGATGTAGTCACATCTGATCTTTATTTAGCTGACTTTGTGCTTTACTGTGCACGCAGGACTTAATTGCTGTTTTGTGCACACAGGACTGAATTAATTATCACCAGGAAGTTTTCACCAAAATACGCTATCCGTAAGCATGCCTAAAATACACTACTTGGAGTTAGACTCCTGAAGTTTGAACCAACATTGACTACTTAGTCATGCTAAACAGACCTACCTTCTTGCCTCTTGTGAATCATTACTCTGCTGGCTGTGGTGGTTGCAGAGACCCCTCCCACCATCTCCTTGTCTCCCTATCCTTGGGCAAAAGATTTCTCAAACCGGTGTTTCAGACAGTTGTGAACCACCATGTGGGGTGCTTGAAACTGAACTCAGGTTCCCTGCAAGAGCAACAAGTGCTCTTGACCACTGAACCATCTCTCTCCAGCCCTATGAGACATTTTCTTAATTGCTGATTGATGTAGAAAGGCTTAACTTACTATGAGTGGTTCCGCCCCTGCAGGTGGTCCAGGGTTGTATAAAAAAGCAGGCTGGATAAGCCAGGAGAACATGACAAGGAACTCTCCTCCAAGCCTCCAGCTCCCCTCCTGCTTGAGTTCCTGACGATTCCCTCAGTCATGAACCGAGACTGGAGTGTGGAAATCAATTAAAACTTTTCCTCTCCGAAGCTGGGTTTGGTCAGCATGTTGTCACAGCAATGTAGAGCCAATGAAGACAATCCCCCAGCCCAAGTGCCAGTGTGGAAGATTAAGTGGGTGCAGAAAGTTCTTGGAAACCAGCCCTGCACGTAGCAATGGCTATATCAGGGTTCAAAGTTCCTTATCGTTTTTCCCATTAGCTCAAGCAGCGGTCTGGGGCTTTGCCAGGTTCTACCTGCAGTCTGAACGGCAGGCCCCCAGAACTGAAGCTTGCAAAGCAACCATGGCCCAGTAAGCACTGCTTATGCTCAAGGAATGTGTTTTCTTTTAAAAATGCAATCCTCTCAAACTACCAATAAGGGAGCAGACAGATTTAGGAAATATAAAAGAAATCTGAACAAAGTCAAGCCTGAAGGAAGAGGTCTACTGACACGAAATTCCACCTACCCTACATATGCGTATGTCCACATACGCATTGCTTTTATGCCATGTGTGTAAGTAGCCAGCTGGTTGCCTCTATATAGGGGTATTGGAAAAACTGTGAATGAGAGATTATTTTAAGTACAGCGTGGTATCATAATACACCTTTAATGCCACTCTTGGAAGACAGAGGCAGGTGGATCTCTCTGAGTTGGAGGGCAGTCTGGCTCTCACAGCAAGTATCAGACCAGCCAGACCTACATAGTGAGATTCTTCTGTCTTAGAATTTCTATTGCTCTGAAGAGACACCATGGCCACGGCAATTCTAATAAAGGAAAACATTTAGTTGTGGTGGCTCACTTACAGTTTAGAAGTTGAGTCTATTATTCTCACAGAGGGAAGCATGGGAGCATACAGACAGACATGGTGCTGGAGAAGGAGCTGAGTGTTCTTACATCTTGACTCACAGGTAACAGGAAGTGAACTGTCTACCACACTGACTGAAGCTTGAGCATATATGAGACCTCAAAGCCCGCCTCCACAGTGACATACTTCCTCCCACTAGGCCACACCTACTCCAACAAGGCCACACCTCCTATAAGTGCCACTCTCTATGAGCTTATGAGGGGCAATTACATTCAAACTACCACACCTGTATAACTAAACAAATAAACATTAAATAAGTGTAAGTGCTAGTTTTAACAAGCTAAAACACTATGTTTGTTGTTTGTAGCACGTTACTGAAGCTAAGCACAGAGACATGATTTCTGCTAGTAGGAAGGTAGATTGCTCAGTATGTCCACCAGCATGAAGTGATCCATGCACACCCNCAAAGGAACTCCTGCCTGGTTGCACTCACCACCCTGTCCCAGCCCCAAAACAGGGTGAACTGGGGGATCTTATTGTCCCAAAGAAGGGAAGGCGTGCCTGGGCACAAGCTGGGATGGGATAGGAAGAGAGAGGCAGTAGCTAGGGAGAGAAGCCCCTGCAGAATGACCAGAAAGATTAAGGGGTTGAGGAATATCTGTGCTCCCTTTTCAGGGGCTTCTGCAGGCTGGTCAGGAATACACTCACCCCTCTGATGGATCTTCTGGTACAGGATTAGTGCCCCTTGCTCACCCAAAAGCATTTTTACCCATTAATCCTTTGTTTACAGAGGTCAGCAGCCATTGATGGGTTTGATCCTTTTTCCTCCCAGACTCCTAAGACATGGATGTGTATGCCTATAATACATGTACCGAAGACAGGTAAGTCTGGGAAAAGGGAAAGTGTTCACCTAAAGCAGATGTGATAATCTGTCCTGTTGCAGAAGCGCAGGCTTTATTAAAATTAATAAAAAGGGAGGAATTGTGGAAGCTGAAAAATGCAAGCCCATTTCTACCTTGTCCGACTGGTCAGAGAGTTTGGAGATTTGACAAGTAGAGTTACACATCTTAACTTAGGAGGTGATTGCCTGGTTCTTTTGAAATTAAGATAGCTCATTCTAATTAATCCATGCCCTCCTGACTAGTGGTCAGGATATGCAAATGTACTTCTCCTTTTGTAACTTTAAGGTCACCTAGGGAAGGGTGGTCTTCAGAATATGTGATGTAGAGTACCTTTGCTACCTAGACAACAGAATGATAATGATTTGATGTCTCAGAGTGATAAAGCCATTGACTGTGTGAGTTATCTTTTTTCATGTTAATAAAGTCTTTTATTATCTTCTCTCCCCATTTATGTTGAATATAAAAGCTGTGGAAAAATAAACCTGGGTGAATTTCAAGATTTCAGTCACTAGAATGCTCCCTATACTTTCTGTGTTTTCTGTCTTATTATTTTTATGCTTCTTTTATATTCTTTATTTCTCTTCTACCCTGGCAAGAGGTGATTTTGTCAAGGCCGGTCCTTGACAATACACAGTATATACACACACAGTAGATATAAATATTTATAAATACACACACACACAATTTATTGGCAGAAGAAAACAGTGTTTTTTGTCATTATAAAATTTGAATCCTAAGCAACAATCAGAATTTAAAAAATCTCACAGATGCCACAGTGATATTAATAACCTCAACAGACTTAAAAGACTTTTATGGTTAGAATGGGAATCATCTAAATGAATGTGTGTGTACACATACATGTGCACACATGCATGTGTTTGTATGTAATGAAGCATGTCAATGTTAAATGATTTATACAGATTTGGAAACATTGTTTTGAAAGCACAAATCATAGTCTTACAACACCACATGTGCATAAAGGATCCTTTTAAAGCTTACAATAGTTCAGTGGATATTGATATAACAATTGTGAAAATTTAGTGATTTGGATGTCTGATTCAACATCAGCACCAATCTTTAAAGATATGTCCCTTCTCTCTCTTTTGCTTTCTGATTTGCTCAATGGGAAATCCATGTAATGTCATAATGAGAAGGTGCTTTGTGGTCCATGAAATAGAAAGAGCCTTTACCAGAGACCAGCCATGCTGGTAGCTTGACCATGGATCTTCAGTCACTTTGAGCATGACTGAACACATTGTTGTGAGTTGGGGATGTAGCTCAGTAGCTGACTACTTGCCTAGTATGAATGAGGTTCTGGGTTTAGCCCCCAGTACCACACAGAGACACACAAAAGTTGTTCATGATTTAATAGCCACATGTCCCAAAGATATATTTGGTATAAAGTCTTGGTGTAGTATTGGCGGAGAATATCCAATTATTGGGGGGGGGGCACTAAAATATCCTATCTATGTGATGTTGGATTTTCTCTTCCATGATTAAAACTGAATTTGTTTTGTGCTTTTATAGAGAATTTAAATTGTTTAACACTTAAGTTTTGGTTGTATGTATATGTATGTGTGGGAGTATGCATGCACCATAATGCATGTATGAACATCAGAGAGTGACTTTCCTAAGTCAACTTTCTATATCTACCATGTTAGTTCTTGGGATTGAACTCAAGCCATCAGTCGCCGGGTGGTGGTGCACGCCTTTAATCCCAGCACTCAGGAGGCAGAGACAGACAGATTTTTGTGAGTTCGAGGCCAGGCTGGTCTACAAGAGCTAGTTCCAGGACAGGCTCCAAAGCTACAGAGAAACCCTGTCTCGAAAAACCAAATAAGAAAAAAAAAAGCCATCAGTCTTAGAGGCAATTGCCTTTACTCACTTAGCCACCTCACTAGCCCATTTTACAGAAAATTTCAACTAGAACACTTTTAATTACAGTTGAAGTACTATAAACAAAACATTAGAAACATTGAAAAATAATCATCCAGATTGCCAAAAGAGACAGCGTTTTTCTGTGTAACAATCCTGGCTGTTCTGGAACTCACTTTGTCAACCAGGTTGGCCTCATACTCACAGAGATCTGCCTACTTTTGCCTCCCAAGTTCTGGGATCAAAAGTCAAGTATATAATTCTTAAAAAACTCAGTGTTGAATATGTAGAAAATAGGCAGGAATAGAAGTCAATGCAGTCTTTATTGTTTTGGTGAGCAATATCAAATTCTGTGCTCTCTTTCAAAATGTAAAATTCTTGTTGCTTTTGATTCTAAAGCATGCTAAAGAGATTAACTGTTATTTGCACTGGCAAAAGACTGGAAACACCTAAATGTCCATTAGTGTGTTGTTGGTTGATTTGAAAGGACACATTCATAATACAGAGGGCTAGGCTCTTAAAATTTAGATTTAAATATGTTATAGATGATCTTAAAAATACTTTGCTAAAATTACAAAAGTAATACCTGTAGCTGTATAAAGAGCATTCAGATTCAGTGACTTCAAATTATGGCACTCATTAATTTTTCCTCACACAGCTGCAAGATGTAAGAAGTTGGCAGGGACAGCTTGTCTCTGTCACACCTGAGTCACCTAGGATTACCTCAAGCCTGAAGGTGACCTGATGTCTGGGGCTGGACACATCTGAAGGCTTTTCACCTTACGTTTGGCAGCTGATGTTGACTTTTGGTTTGGATATGTTCTCTTTATATGGCTGTTTGGCTTCCTCATGGCATGGTGGCGGGGTTCCAAGAACAAGTATCTCAAAATGCAGGCAGTAAACCTTCCAGTTTCCTAAGTCCTGGCTAAGTAGTTGGCGTAGCACCATTTCTACCATATTGAGTTTGGACTTGAGTTAATAGTGAATGGCGCATATCTAAAGGAAGATTGTTCAGACTGTACATCTTGTTAGGATGAGTGTCAAAGAATTAAGGGTGAACATTTAAAAACGTTCATGATCTCATTTGTGTAACCATATAAAGGCACACACACGCAATATAGAGATATGTGCAAGATAAGTTTTATTTTTATTTTTTTTGAAAGAAATAACACATAATCTGTTAAAAGGACTACATTTGGAGAGAGGAGACCTGGTGGAGTGAGGGAGAAAGGGTTTGACTTTTGGTTTATAGCTTTCTCTTTTATGTATATATATACACAGCATGCAGTCACCAGGAAATGTGTGACAAACCTTATTTTCAATTCTTTTCAACTCACTATGTAATTAAGGAAGACTCAGGCTTGGAATTGGGCCAGTTCTTCTTAGAGGGGAAGCTTTCTAATGGAGGGGAAGATTTTGAATGGATGGTTCTTCTAATTGTCAAGCCAAAGCTCAGGCTGGGTTCTTGAAGTTATATCCAAACACAGGCAGTAGCAATCGCTTTCTCCCTAACTAGCACACTGCCTGCTATTGAAGTCTGCTGAATAAAGGATTATAAAAATATCCTCGCTAGTCAGGTCCTACCCTGTGACCCCTTCACCTCCGATCCCAGATTTGGTCAAAGGGAAACTTGATTTCCGTACTCTCTTCCCCTTTATAGATTTTCTCCTTACAAAAAAGAAAGAACTCTAACAGTGGTACCATGTGCCAACACCGTATCGTCTGCTTGTATAAAGGAACCCATGTGACTCTCTCAATAATCCTGTGATATAAGCACTGCTTTTGTTTAGTGCCCTCATCTTACCTGAGGAGCACTCTCAGGGAATAATGATTTCTCTCAGCTAACAAGAGGAAGATCTTGGACCGAGGCAATCTGACACCAGAGACCACACTGTTAGCCCCTTTATTATGCTTCCTCCAAACTTCCTTGCACTGTCTACAAGGAACTCTGTTGTAAACCACAAACATCCTAGGCAACAAGACCCAGAGATAAAGAGGAGTTTGGTGTGCCTGAGGGACAGTCATGGAGCACTATGTCTGAATGAAGTCACCAGAATAGGGAAGTGTTATTTTATTATAGAGAAATGGACAAGGAGATTCATTAAGCAGAGCCTTGTGGACCAACCAGAGAATTTGGAATAAATTTATGTTGAGTAGGGAGCTTTCAGAGGGCTAGAGGAGAAAGGTGTTTAGATTTGATGAATATTTAAAAATAATTCTTGTATCATTGAGTGAAGGATGGAGACACAGAAGAACCAGGGACCAATCAGGAGTTCCTGAAGAAGTCTTGTGAGCTCTGCATTCCTTAGTGGAATGTGCCGGACTCTCTTGTTCTTTGTCCCTTTGCCATCTCTCCAGCTGTCTCTCCAGTGGACAACTGTCACCTTCCAAGACTCAGTCATGGTCTCCTGACTGAGGACTTTTCTTTTTTTCCTTTTTTTTTATGGTCCCATCTCTTTTTTTATAATAAAAAGGTTGGAGGTTAGGCACCACAGGTTAAAGGAACTGGGGTGGCGGATTCTCAAGACTTCTTCCTGCTTATTTGTGGGCATCGTCTTTGGGGGGAACCTGAGAAGGCTGGATGCTGGCCACATCCTGGCATAGCTGGTCCCTTTGTTTCTGTCTGGTGTTTGTGACATGGAAATGTCTGGTGTCTCTTACACCTGTTTAAGGTATTGGCAGAACAAAGAACAAAGTTAAATTAAGGAAAAATTTTAGGACCAGGGAATTGAGGGGGTATCTGACCTGTTTAAGGTGGATCCTTCAATTCGGCTCCCTGGAATGCACAAGAATTCTTTGGGTTTGTGAAAACAGAAGTTTTAGACAAATACATTGTATAATGACTGTGACATATTTTTGTACAATGAAAAGTATTTTTTTT
>LOEQ01001698.1:171265-182522 GCA_001685075.1 Bramus lutescens | reverse complement strand
TCTTTCTTTCTTTCTTTCTTTCTTTCTTTCTTTCTTTCTTTTCTTTTTTTTTGCTAAATGAACACAATGTGAAACTGCCTCTTAAACACCTTTCATTATACCCATATGTAGTTCAGTTCTCAATCCTAATCATAGAAACTTCTCTTTGTAGTGGATGGCAGTTAATTTAGAGACGCATACCTGACCTGGTCAGAGTACAGATGATAAGTGTTTGTGGAGTGCTCACTTCTATGGTGACATCTGTATCATACCCGTATCCCTCAGGAGGCAGTGCAGAAGAGTGCACAGAAACATCATAGAGTCAAAGGCTGAGGAAGATGGCTGTAAAACAGTGTCTTTGGGGCATGATAGGATTCCCAATTCATTCGTGACATAACAACACTTAAATCTGCCAGTTTGTTTATATTTCTGGACACTTCTGGGTTCATTATTCTTGGCCTGAGAAGAGTTACCCAACTTACACAGTCCCCTTTGTTGTTGGACTTTTAAAATAGTTTTTCTGTATAGCATTGTCAACTTATTAACCTTTAGACCTAGAAAAAAATGGGACTATCCAGGCAGTCATATATTTAGCTGTTTTCCTCTGAAGGGAACATCGATCATACAAATGTCTTTGACTCCTGTTTGGTTACTGCACCAACAACTGAGTCTAACTTTCCGAGTCAGGGGGAGATAATGGGTTCCTGGTGCAATAAAGCTGTCAGGAGGAGGGAGACTTTCATCTAACTCAATAAAAAATGTGAATGCGTTGGGCAGTAGCACAAGGACATGGAGGAGAAAGCAACATCTGGAGAATCTAGAGATTAAACAGTCTTGTGATTTATGGTTCCCAGAAAGATGCATTGAGCCAGTGGCCTGGACGCCTGGGTCCTTCCTCACCACCAGTTACAACTTCTGGAATGACCTTGGGCAAGCTGCCTGACCTTGCTTGGTTACTTTTGCTCATTCTATAGGCAGCTATTCTAACACTCTGCTTGTAGCCAAAGAAAGTTTTCATTCTCCCACCATCTTTGTCTCTGTTTGCCTGTCTGTCTGTCTCTCAGTGGAGATGTGAAACACCATTTAGAAGCTGATTTAATTCAAGGTCTTATTTTCATTACACACATATTTACTGACCAAATGCTTTAAGTTGTTAAGTATTTGCCTGATCTGGGATACTAAGAACATTTAATGTGAGGCCATGATAGTTTTTTCTTTAAAAAAATGTTTATTTACTAAAGTCACTTTCAGAGTGTAGAATGACTACAGACAGTTTTAGAGAGAAAGAAGATGCAGTTCCAAAAAACTCATACTTGTAGAACTAATATATGCATGAACCATATATTTTTCTTTTTAACAACAGAATCATAGGACAGAAGGGAATCTTTGCAAATAAAGTCAAAGGCCTTGAGCATGCAATGAAACATCAACTATTGCAAAGTAGGTCATATTTATTGTGGAGTGACAGTCAAATATTCACAATGTAGATGACTGATAATATTGAAATGGAATGGGGGCTGGGTTAAGGTTCAATGTGCCTCCCTCAACTATGCAAAACCTCCAAGCTACAACAACATCCCTGACCTTGAGACACGAGGGCTTATCATCTGTAGCATTTATTTTCAATTACAACCCATTTCTCGAAACAGGTTTCTTTATTGCCATTTGAGTTTTAAAGGATAGTGAATCACAAGGTTACACAGTTATTTATTTGCATAATTCTTTCTACAAACACTAAGTTCCCATGCTGCTTCAGTGCCTATGACACTTTAGGAATCAGAGGTGGATGTGACACTGAGTACTTTCCCAGACGGACCTTTTTGTCAGCAGGGGAGGCGGAGGTTAGAGGTCTTTTCCTGAGAATATCTAATTGATAGTCTACAGAGGAGTCATCAGGCCTGGAAGTAAGAAGCGGTGAAGCTCTTCAAAGGACTACAGTTCTCAAGTCCATTCTCTAATTCCTGTTCATTCATTCACTCATTCATCTTGTGTGTATATGTGTGCACATGTTTGTGTGCTTGTGTGTGTCTTGAGGTCAGAGAATAACCTTGAGTGTTTTTATTCTGGTGCCATCTACCTTATTTTGAGGCAGACACGTTCATTGTTCTGGTACCACTGAGCAGGCTAGCATAACTGTCTTTGGGCCCTAGGGAGGTGCCCGTCTCTCCTTTCTCAATGCTCTGATTTCAAGTCCACACTCAGGTGTTTTNTTTTTTTTTTTTTTTACATTGTTTCTTGGAATTGAATGTGGGTCTCTGTGCTGGTAAGGTAGTAAGGTAAACTCATTATCTTTATTATGAATTATCTTTCTATACCCCATGTTTTATCTTTTTTGAAGCCATTCTGCACACCCTCATATCATTCTTCTTGCAGCGAAATTTACATTGAAAAAAATCCATTGTTCAGCCTGCTCTTCCCCAACCTGATGTCATTTGCAAACCTACCAGCCTAGCTCTGGACCTGGAACCATGAAAACTGTTTATTTGTCAATTCTCTTTGGCTAGCCCAGCTATAGACCCATGTTTTTTTTTTTGTGTGTGGGGGGGTCATCCTTCCCTGGTCTACTTAAATAACTTGTCTATCACTTTGCCTGATCTAGCTTAGGTTGTGCATCTTCTGGATGAATTATCACATCAGACACACAACCAAGATAAGAAGTCCACATGCCCCCTTCAAATCACAAAAAGCAAAAACAACATGAATCGTCAGAACAGCATGTCTCCATCCTATACAAGTCCTATACAAGTATTCTTTAATAGAACTATCTAGGTGAATGCCAGGAAACAGAATTTAAAGGAATAATCAATCATAACCTTTGTAAAATAATTCAAGGAATTTAAAGAGGACATTGGCAAATATTTCATTGAACTCGTTCAGGATAACAATAAATGCTTGAGTGATGTCCAAGAAAATACAAATATATAAGCTGGATAAAATCATGAAGTTATTCAGTATTTTAAAATTGAATTCAATGGACAGAAACTACTGCTCGAAACAATCCCGCACCAGTTAGGATTTAAAGGGGTATTTATTTTAGGGGTAAAACTTACAAAACACCAACCGTCAGGAAAGGAGTCTAGTCGCTGGAGCAGGAGCCTGAACCAAGCACCAGAACCAAGAGAGCGAGCCGAGGCTTGCCCCTCTTTTTTAAAGAGAAATAGGCCACGCCCCAGTGGGCTGGTATTTCAGCAGCTATTGGCTGAAGGAGCAGAAGGTGCTCCCGCAGCAAGAAACACTAAAGAGAACAGAGGCTCAAATGAGATGGAAATGAAAATCTCAATACCTCAAATAGAAAACTGGAGGGAAAGCTTTACAAGTAAAATGAGTGGAGCAGAAGATATAATATCAGGACTCAAGGATAAACTAAAGGATCTAGTTGAAATAAGAAAGGGGAGAAAGGAAGGAAGAAAGAAAGCACATAGGAAAGGAGTATGAAGGAAAGGTGGGATTCCATCAAAAAACCAAATCTTCAAACTATAGACAGAGAGAAGGGAGAAGAATCCCAGGTCAAAGGTCTTAGACCAGATCTTTAACAAGAAGAAAACTTCCTCCAACTAAGGAAAGACACACCCATACAAATATAGGAAGCACATGGAACCCTAACTAGAAAGATGAAAAGAGAAACATCCCATGGCATAGCATAGTCAAAACACTAAATACTCAAAACTAAGAAATAGTGCTGCAGGAAAAAAATGTAAGTCATGAAGAAGGAGAAATCCATCAGAAAAGTACCCGATTTCTCAATGGAAACTCTGAAAACCAGAAGAGTCTAGAGTAATAAACTCTAAGCTCTAAAAGACCATGACTTCCAAGTGTACCCTGCAAAATTATCTGCCATAGTTGAAAGAGAAAGTAAAACTTTCTATGATCCAAGCAACCTAAAAAATTCACATTCTACAACAACCATAACAACAAAATGCTAAGCAACAATGTCAGCAACAAAATGCTAAGCAGAATGCTGAAGCAATCCTTTCAGTTGAAGAGGGAAATATGTACAGCCGTGAGACCCTTGAAAGAAAACAAATGAAGCCAGAATTTAATGAAAAATAAGCCATAACTGAGAACACAAAACAACCAAAAACAACAAAATGATTCCAATCTACAGTCACTTTTCAGTCATATTCTATAAAGATCTCAACTCTATGATCAAAAGACAGAGTCTAGCTAGCTGAATGGATTGAGAAACAAAATCTGTCTATCTACTGTCTACTTCTAAGAAACTCAGCTTAGCTTTAAAAGTAGGCACCACCATAATGGCTGGAGAAAAGTATTCCAAGCAGGATGGATCAAGAATCAAGCAGGCATTGTGATTCTAATAGCTAACAAGACATTTTTTTTTTAAAATTAAAACTAATCAGAAAAGACAAAGAGGACTTCATTCTATTCAAGGAACCAATTAATAAGGGAAATATCACAACACTTAACAGATATGCACCAAAACTGGTGCACTTAATTTCATAAAATGCATACTAATGGAATTAAAGACAGAGATGAGCACAAACCTAATAACAGCAAGCACCTTCAACACTCCACTTTCTCCAATAGATAGGTCATCTGGACGACAAAACAGACAAACCTCAGAATTAAGCGACATCTTACATCAAATGCATCTAGCAGATATCGACAGAATATTTCATCCAAATACCAATGAATATCCATTCTACTCAGCAGAACGTAGCAGCTTCTCTAAAACTGACCACATACTGGAACACCAACTCAAACAAATACCGAAAGACTGAAATAATCCCACATATCTTATTTGACAATTATGCAGTAAAACTTAAAATTAATCACAAACAAAACTCGAGTAAAAGTAAACTCATGGAGATCAAACAACTCATTACTAAATGATGAATGGATTAAAGAAGTATTCCTGGAACTAAGTAAAAGTACAAATCAACAAAACCCCTGGGACATATTAACCCAAGTCTAAAAGGGAATTTTATGGCCATAAGTACCTCTTAGACACTTAAGAAAGAACACTAATAAATGACTTAATGACGTGACTCAAGAATTTGGAAAAACAGGAACAAATCAAACCCCAACCACTCTGCTCTCTGGCTCTGTGTGGACTGGGTACTTCGCTGAAGTGGAATAGGACATTATTTCTCCTTTGGAATTGGCTTATATATATAACCTTATATATATCACCTAGTGTTATATTCTTACCATCTGCCCACACTGTTGGATTTGTCAGGATTCCCTTGTTAAGGCTGAAGAAATTATATGTGTATCCCATTATTTGTTTATTTTTCTCACCACCAGACACGGGCTGTTTCCATGTCTTAGCTGCTGGGAAAAATGCTACTGTGGTCATTGACGTACAAATGTCTCTTTAAGATCCTAGTTGTTGCTGGGTCATTTAGTAATTCTATTTTTATTTGTTGAGCAATGTGTGTGTGTGTGTGTGTGTGTGTGTGTGTGTGTGTGTTTTACACTTGTTTTCTGTTCTGCCTTCATCCCTTCCATCTCTGATCAATGGACAATGCAAGGCCTCTCAGACCTGTCTGTACTAATTTTTCTTTCTTTGTAGGAGGATTGTGTGAGCCTCACGATGCACTTGGTTTGTGCTGACCTATTCAGAGCTTAGCTTAGTCCTGCGAGAAATCTGTCTAACTGAGGCACATGTCTTTTCTGGTTCTTAGTCCACTGAGTCATGAGTTATGTTGGATAAATGAATCGAAGATTGCTGGAAATGGTTTGACTCTCTATTATGTAAAATAAAAAGTGTCTAAAACCAAATGTAGAAACTCAGTGATGAAAGAGTCACAGGTGTCTACTGCTGAAGTACCCAGGATGCCCGCGCCATCACTCCAGCCCAGAGTGTCCTGCTAAGCTTCTATTGCTAATTTCCTTAATTAGTTCTTCTTTTCCTCAAATGCCAGCATTCAAGATAATGAAAAAATAATTAAGGCATTTCTTATTCAACTCTATTGTCTTTCTGTGCCATTTCATTACCAGTCTCAAAACATGCTCTTTTCTACTATTTCTCATGACCGATGTGCAGAATTTCAATTACATTTTAATCCTCTCCAACGTTGGAATTCAATAATTTTATATTTTGGAGCAAATAGGCCTTTTGAGACCCAACTTAAGAACTTAGTCACTGTTGATAAGTTCTGTTTTCCTCTATGGGGATATCTTCCTTGGGGCTTGAAATGCAGCCAGCAGACGCACAAGTGAATATTTAGTATAGTTACTTTGTAAGTTCACCCAGATTATAATTCATTTTTGTTTTCCTGGATTGTTTTACATGTGCTTGCCTTTACCACAGGGTCCATTACAGTGCCTTTTACATAGGGAGATCCCGTGAACACTCGCTGTGGGGCAGAAGGAGGGTGGCGTTGCATCCTCCCTCAGTGATTCGGTTTGATATTCTCAGTTCATCTTTCACAGTGCTGTTGCAATTGCTTTCTGCTTGCGTTGTTAATTTTCAAGCTAGAACCTCTCGTTTTAAGCTAAAACTACTCTCATTTTAAATGTAATTATTTAATAAAAAAACATGACAATGCCAACCATACAGGAAGGTACAGAGTGATGTGCCATGGATCTATCATGTAGACTTAACAAGTAATATTTCGTAACACTTGCCTCAGATATCTCTTTAGGTGAATTAAAGAGAAACAGTGCAGTGGAAGCTTCTCTTCACCATCCTGCTCCTCCCCTTTTTTCCCCAGAAAGAACTCTCACCCCGAAGTTCCTTTGTTCCCATCAATGACTTTAAATCTTACTACATATCTGTATCCATAAACAAAGCTATCTTGTGTACTATAAAGAAATATTAAGAGAGGCTGGGGAGAAAGTTCAGAGGTTAAAACCCTTGGCTCACAAGTATGTAAAAAGTTACGGATGGAGCAGCCACCTGCAATCCCAACCCAAAGAAAACAGAGATGGGTTCTCTTGACTGAATTGGCAAGCTCTGGGTTCATCTAGTGACTGCCTCCACATATAAGGTGGAGGGTGATGGAGGAATATACCCAGTATCAACCTTGTGTCTCCACAAGCATGCACTCACATGTTCATGAGCAGCCTCCTGGCATGGGTTCTTATTCATACACATACTACATACAATATACACATATAATATGCAAAATACATTAAGGGTAAAGTACCACATGCATTTTTATGATCTTAATTGTAACCTCCTGAATTTATATGTTGAAACCATAACACCCAATGTAATTATAATTGGAAATGAGCTTAGGAAGGAGGTAATTGAGATTACATGAGGTCACAGTGGTTGGGCCCTAGTCTAACATTGCTGGTGTCTTTATACAGAGAGAAATTAGAAAACATAAAAACTGAAAGTGTGTGTGTGTGTGTGTGTGTGTGTTTGTGTGTACAGAGAAAAGGTCACTGAGCATGGGAGGAGGTGTCCATCTCCAAGTCAAAAAATTTCCTTGGCAGGATCTCATACTGTTGTTTCCTTGTTTTTGGACGTTCAGCCTCCAGGATGGTAAGAAAGAGTCTGCTGTTTATGCCACCATATCCACAAGATTTTTATGGCAGTCCTGGTAGACTACTACCCTAAGCTTGGGGTTTAGATAAACAACAGGCAATTTTCTTCAGCTACACTTTAACTGGTGCCCTGTATTTTGTTTGGAAACTGTAGCCCTACTGTGTGTTGATGTAATTCATTCTAGGATAATATTCATCATATAAAGGAATCACAGGTTGGAGGGTCAGGAGCCATCTTAGAGGCCGCCCACAGGAGCAGCTCTTAGGTTTTTTTTTTTAATTACTTCCAAGTGTCTGGGACTTAGTTTTACTGCCATTGATTATAATGGCAGTAACAATAATTACAGTGTCTCAAGTGGAATACTTGTATCAAATGAGAATCTGGTGGATGTGGAGAAGAAAGGAGGGAGGGAGAGAAGAGGGTAGGAGAGGAGGAAGTGAGCGAAAGGAGGGGAATTTGGCGCAGAGCTGGGAAGCACATATATATTGACAAATTCAGATTATTCTGATTAATCTTCCAATGACTGTATACCTTATACCTGATCTGACCATATTAGGGGTCAAGGATAACGTCCTCTAGGTCAAGAACTAATTTTATGAAGAGAAATAAGGTCAAGGATAGCATTTCCACCTAGGAGGGCAGCTTGGTCAAAGTCCTCCTAGTGGGAGGGAGCAGGGCTCTGTGTAAATTGAAAGATGTGGAGAGCAGGCCAGGGACAGGACAGAGTGACAGCCATGCAGCTGGAGAGATCTCGGAGTTCCCATCCCAGGAGGCTTAATACTTCATCACCAAGACGTGAAGCTAGTGAAATAATCCGAATCAGAAGAGGATCATGAATGGATTCTACTTCTCATGGGTTTGACTGCCCCACAGAGAAAGTGGGGTTGAAGACCTATCATTTTGGTAGTGTTTGCCAAATCTGATTATGATTCTGGACTGCATTCGGAAGTGCCAATGGAGACTCAGAGAGAATGGAGAAACACACTGAATAAAATTGAGAGGACTTAATGAGTTGGAAATGAAGGAAAGGTATCCACATAGGTGTTCCCCAAGTCTGGTTTATATGGTTTGATAGTTGGTTAGTCATAGAGACAGGAAACCTCAGGGTAGGATGCATGTGGGATTAGTCTGGGAACGATTATTGGTAAGTGCTTTTAAGAGATCCGAATAAAGGCATTATAGCCCAGGTGAGTCTGAGTGTGATGTTTGTGGCAGTAATTTGGGGGCCATTACAGGTTTGTGATCAAGCTACGATGAGAACTTAGCACTGACTGTAGAGTGAAGAGAGACCATATTCCAGGAATTCTGACTAATAAATCTGAGGAGAGATTGTTCTTCCGTGTTTCAGGCAAAGTACAGCACACTCTGGAGAAACACTTTTATTATGTATAGAGTGTTCTGCCTGCATGTATGTCTGCCCGTGAGAAGAGGGAACCAGACCCCATTATAGATGTTGTGAGCCACCTTGGTAGTGGGAATTGAACTCAGAACCTCTGGAAGAGCAACCAGTGCTCTTCACCTCTGAGCCATCTCTCCAGCCCCTAAAAGACTTATTTATTTATTATGCATACAAGAAACACTTTTACCTAAAGCAGCGAGTTTGGTAGAAAAGATTTAAGTCATGACCAGTTTTTGGGACAGCATCTTGGAGTTGGCTGGGCTTGCAGTGTCTCATAAGTCACTGTGGGGTGGAGGTTCTTCTGGGTTCTACAGCTGTAAGAGCTGTTAAATGCCTTCACAGAGATGCTTATGATATCTAAGTTAATGAGTCTGTGAGGCCAGCTCAGCATGCTATAGCTTTCTCTGCAGTTTTTTCTTTTCTTTCTTTCTTTTTTTTTTTTGTTTTAGATGGAAGAAGTTATTTTTTATAGAGAGACTCTCAGAAGGCTTCCTGGCATCAACACATATTTAGCATCATCTGACAGTGACCCAGAGGATCCTTTTGAGAGGCTGCCTATTGGAGGTCTTCCCTTTACCAAACACGTGCTCCCTTTATGGAACATCCATGGTGTGTTAGCCAGCTTTGCATTACTGCAACTGAGACCCGAGACGACAGCTCCACCCATTCCCAACAGTCATGCTGGAGATCAAGCCTTTAACACATGCATCTTGGGGAGACATTATTCCAAACCACAGCATATTGCATAGATGTTATTGCCTCCATTTAACAGAAATGAGTGGTAGGTTTGGTCAGGTTAACTAGTTTAGATAGTGTTACCTAGTAAGTAGGCGACAGACTGGGGAGTTGAATGCCCAACTCACAAACATTTCCCATTTGTTATTACACCACTTCTCTTTAAGTGCTGGAAGCAAAGAGCCCCCTAAAATATAGAAGAGACTGCATTCTAAAACAAAGATCCAAGTCCACCTTCTGGAATCCACTTCGGGATTCAGAGAAGTAGACTCAGATATTTGGAAACTTCATAGAACATAAAGGGTGGTTAAAAACTGGCCTTTCTTTATCCAGAAAATTAAATTCACTAGAACACTCCATTCCTGGATGCTCTTGTAAATCTTTATACAGCTCCACAGGGGAAAAATCGAGCGGTTTCTCTGGGAAAGAAGAGGAACAACTCAAAGCCCGAGGGTCCCACAAGGTTTACCCACAGGTAGTCGACTGAGATTAGGGCTCTCTTGTGTTCAAGTTGGTATTAACTTTGAATTTAAATCAATTCTTCACATGAATTCTCCTCAGTGACTGTGTTGGGAAAGATCGTGCTGCCTGCTGTGTTTAGAAGATTTTTTTGGTCATCCTGGGCTGATCAGCTCCCTCGTTCCACTGGTGCCCCATCTCTGTACAAACCGTTTGATTTCTTTATACTTAGATTGGAGAAACTTGAAGGTATTCATGGCCTCATCGATCGGACAGCCATCTTCATAGAAAGGAAAGAAAGGAGAAAGTTTCAAATATCTCTGAGCCAATTCTTCAGCCACACATGTTTTATACTCCTTTGGTTATTCTTCAACAGGGTTCTGCATGGGAAACACAGTGAGAGTTAAGTACCCAGGGACTTGGATGGGGAGAGGCATAGACCCTATGCATCACCAGAGCTGAAGATGCTCCAAGATACAAGCTGTTTGGCAGAAGGAGGACACCTGATGTTCTGCCACTTAATGCATGCAGCCTCAGGGAAGAAAGGGCCTGCCTAATATAAACACCCTTGGCAGAGATGGCCAGCATTATCTGCCAGCTCGCTCCATACCAGGCTCTGACCTACGTGCATTTAAGTCTAGTTTTTCTTTTAGACCTGCGTGGGGGGGGGCTCTAAAACTATTTTGGTCCCCCATTTTGCTTTAGCTTATATTACAGTGACTGACTCTGCTACACCAATCATGGGTATAGGTGTAACCTGAGGAGCTTCCCCTTGGCCTGAGCTGCCTATTGTACTTCTCATTTTCTTCTCTGGGACCTCTCTGATGCCTTGTCTTGGACTACAAATTCCCAGAAGCATGAGGACTACTTCTGGTTACTGGGAAAGAGAGTCAGTGAATGCGTCCCCTTCCCTTCCTCTAGTGGATGCTTCTGAGCTTTGTTTCACAAGGACTAGCCTTCTGTAACAAGGCGACTTAACAGCGTCCTTCCCTGTATCCCTCTGCTCGCACCTGCCCTTTGCCGTCTCTTCTCAAGCGAACATCCTGTGATCTAGCCTTTGCCACAGGTCTTTTCTGGGTTGTGGGACAGTGGTAGGGAATAAAGGCTAGGCAGGTATTACGAAGGCGGGACACCTGGAACCTAAACCAAGCACCTTCTTTTGTTGCCTCTCCTGGAGCTCTCTCTCTGCCGGCTTCCCAACAAGCACACCCGCAGCAGCTTTCCCG
>LOEQ01001698.1:160114-171258 GCA_001685075.1 Bramus lutescens | reverse complement strand
AGAGGAGAGTGGCAGCGTTGACCACGTGGCCGATGGAAAGAAGGCATGAATGAAGGTATGAATGCGCATCTTTAAGGAAAAGACAGCCTGTGGTGCAGCTCCGGGCCCTCGCCAACAACAGGGATACCTCCAGTGTGTGTAAGACCAGCTTCACCGACAGTGACAGTGGTCCAAGGTCCTGTGCTGAGTCTGTTGCGTTTGTGTCCTTCCTAATATTAAAGTTCTTACTGGTGTCAGAACAAGAAAAAGTGCCGTTTTGTAGCTGTCTTTGCAAACTATGTAGCCAGTGGCGAGAGCGGGCTTTACCAACAGTCTATTTTCCCCACTGTATCCTGGTGGCTTCTTCTGGTGGAGTCTCAGAAGTGCAGAAAGAGAGGGTGCTTCACTAGGGGTGTGAGAAGCCAAAGCGGTTCACGAAGAAAAATGCCAATTCCTCATGGCAGGGGTGGGGGAAGCATATTAATGCCTGCCGACTCCTGCCACCCTTGGAAGAGCCAAGTGTAGCTGTCTTTTGCAAGAGGATCAATAGGGGCAAGAGGAGACTGCTAAGAGGGAACTGGAATTCAAGGTGGGAATCAGAGGTCTGGTGGGATGGGGGGAATGTCATTAACTCAGCAGACCCAGCTGCGTGGAAGGTCCGAGTGGAATTCTGCAAGTTCTGAAGACTTACATGTGTTTCATTGCTTTTAACCATTCCTTCTACAATCAGCTAATTTAAATTCTGATCCCCAAATTTCTTTTAATATGAGCTTTGTTCATATCTTCTATAATTGGGATACTGGAGAGTCAGGGTTGAAATGAGGATGGAATGATCCCACTTGTTCATTCTGTTTCTTTTTCCTTTTCCCCAACTAAGGGGGTCAACCCGGGGCTAAGATATACTAGGGCAGCGTCCTACCACTGAGCCATCTCCTCAGTCCTAAATAACGGGACTTGTAGGGAACACCAAGGATGTGCTGGGCAGGATCCAGATTCTAAGTCCGCGTTGTTTTTCTTTCTCTTTTACGGCAGCTTTTGTGAACTGTGAGCTGTTGGAAAGCCTCATGTGTGTTTTTTTCTGGGCAATTTGGGGTGACACCTACTATTTAGAGGCAAGGGCGTTCGAGTATGAATTACCAGGTCTGGCACTTTATATGTTAAGCGCGGCTTGTCTGACAACTGTTTGGTGACCTTCTGAGCACACCTGGCAATTACAGATTTGTTCCAGCTGAGCAAGCGGTTTTCTGAGCTGGAAGTGTTCCTGGAGGGCCGGGTGGAATTTCCGTAGAAGCGCCAGCCTGACTCTCCACAGGTGAATTTGCTTCCATTTAGCTTCCATGAGCGTCTCCTTGGCGGATCCCACTCTGGGACTCCTGTGCTATGCTTGGCATTTCCTGGGGGAGGAGATCTCAGATATGTGTCTGTATGCTTGTAGACTTTGTGCACACATGGGAACATTTTATTTGTATTGCTCAGACCGACCATCTGTTTGGATAGAGTCAAAGGAAAAAATGCAACAGATTTCATGCTCTTTTAAAATTTTATGTTTGGCTTTGTGTGTGTTTTGCTCTGGTTGTTTTTGTTTTTCAAGGAAGGCTTTCTCTATTGTAGCCCTGGCTGTCCTGAAACTTTCTCTGTAGACCAGGCTGGCCTTGAACTCAGAGATCTGTCTGCTTCTGCCTCCTTAGTGCTGGGATTAAAGATGTGCGCCACCACGGCCCGGCGAAGCTTATGTTTTTAATGTGTGTATGTTCTGTTTGTTCACTGTAATCGTCTCTGGCAGTAATAATTTAACACAAGACATGTGGAGCAACAGGACTTTACTTAGAACAAGGGTGGGGAGGCACTTTTGATTAAGTGTGAAAATTTACAGAATTCCTTAGCCAACATTAAACTTGGATTTTTAGGTTTTGTGATTTTCAAATAAAAACTAAACCAAAGTAGCAAATTGGAAAAAATTTCCATTTTTAAAAAATTCTTCATGTTTAATATTATACAAGTGATTCACTTTTCTGGTTAGATCAGTAGAGGCATAATTAGTAAAGGAAGAAATCTGGTGACAGCTTCTTGACTTAATTCTACTTTGACGTTCATTTTTTAAAAAAATTATTCTTATTTTATTTTATATGTATGAATGTTTTGCCTACATGTATATCTGTGCACCATGTGCATGGCCAGGGTCCCTAGAGGCCAGAGGAGGACATCAGATCACCTGAGACTGTACTTACCTACAGATATGAGTTACCATGTAGGTTCCGAGAATTGAACCTAGGTTCTTCGAAAGAGCCCCAAGTGCTGTCTTAACCTCTGAGCCATCTCAGCAACCCTTTGAGTGATGTTTTTGACATATGGTTACATTTTTTCCAACATGTGATTATGCCAATGTAGTTAACACATTTCCTTGTTGATTAGTGTCAAGCTCTTCTTGTAATAGAACCACTATGCTCATCTCAGTCTTAAATCCATACAAAACGTATGCTTTAAAGCAGCTGTGCACATGGGCGTCGGCTTACCATCGTTCGAGTTAGATCTTTCTTTATGGTGGGATAAGGCAACATTTACTCTGTAGAAACCAGACATAAATTTTGGGTTTTTATCTTTTCCTGGGGTTGTGATAAACAGTATGAGCCTTTTCTGTGAAGGCCAGCAAGGGGCAGTGAGCTGCAGATCCCACATGGTTGGGAGAGTACAGTGTTGTTCAGGAATGCTGTTTGGTAGGTGAGGTTCAAATGCATTTTTGACATAATGGTATATGTTATCCAGGAACATTTTTAATCAGTCTCCAACTTACTCACCCAGTAGATAACTGTTGCCTCTTTCTTTTTCCGAGTCCCCTTTAATCTATGGTGTTTTGAAACACTGTTCTCGGAGCCTAACAACCATGACCATCTTCACCAGAGCAGCAGTGACTACACCAAGACATTGAAGGTTTGGGTCTGCTGACCTTCCCTTATAGAAAGACCAGGTCATTAGACTCTCAGCTAGGGCCCCTCTTGTGCCTCCCTCCCAGCTGTTTGCATTTCTAATGCATGTGGTCTCAGGAGAGATTAGATTAGAATTCAACAGCAAAACTAATTCCAGAAAGCACACAAACACATGGTCACCTGAATCATCAATGGGTCAAGAAAGAAATAAAGGAAGAAATTAAAGACTTCCTAAAGTTCAATGAAAATGACCACACAACATACCCAAATTTATGGGACACAATGAAAGTGGTGTTAAAAGGAAAGTTCATAGCACTAAATGCCTACATAAAGAAGCTGGAAAAATCCCACACTAGTGAATTAACAGAACATTTGAAAACTCTAGAACAAAAGGAAGCAAATTCACCCAGGAGGACTGATGGCAGGAAAAAAATCAAATTGAGAGCTGAAATCAACAAAATAGAAACAACGAAAACAATACAAAGAATCAACGAGACGAAGAGTTGGTTCTTTGAGAAAATCAACGATATAGACAAACTTTTATCCAATCTAACCAAAAGGCAAAGAGATTATACAAATTAACAAACTCAGCAATGAAAAGGGAGATATAACAACAGATATGGAGGAAATCCAGAAAATCATCAAGTCATACTTCAAAAACCTGTACTCCACAAAATTGGAAAACTTAAAGGAAATGGACAATTTTCTGGATAAGTACCACATACCAAAATTAAATCAAGACCAGATAAGCAAATTAAGTAGACCTATACTTGCTAAGGAAATAGAAGCAGTCATCAAAAGCCTCTAAACCAAAAAAAGTCCTGGACCAGATGTTTAAGTGCAGAATTCTAATACCAATACTTCTCAAATTGTTCCACACATAAGAACCAGAAGGAACATTGACAAACTCTTTTTATGAGACTAGAGTTACCCTGATACCCAAACCACATAAAGATGCAACCAAGAAAGAGAATTACAGACCAATCTCACTCATGAACATTGATCCAAAAATACTCAGTAAAAAATACTGGTATATCAAATCCAAGAACACATCAGAAAAAAAATCATCCAACCATGACCAAGTAGGATTCATGGCAGAGATGCAAGGATGGTTCAACATATAAAAATCTGTCAATGTAATCCACCACATAAACAAACTAAAAGAAAAATTCACATGATCATTTCATTAGATGAAATGAAAAAGTCGTTGATAAAATCCAACACCCCTTCATGATAAAGGTCTTGGAGAGAGCAGGCATACAAGAAACCTACCTAAACATAATAAAGGCAATATACACAAGTTGAAGCCAACATCAAACAAAATGGAGAGAAACTCAAAGTGTTCCCACTAAAATCAGGAACAAGACAAGGCTGTCTATTCTCTTCATATCTATTCAATGTAGTACTCAAAGTCCTAGTTAGAGCAATAAGACAACAAAAGGAGATCCAGGGATACAAATTGGAAAGGAAAAAGTCAAACTTTTGCTATTTGCTGATGATATGATAGTGTACATAAGTGACTCTCAAAATTCTACTAGGCAATGCCTACAGCTGATAAACACCTCCAGTAATGTGGCAGGATGCAATATTAACTAAAAAAATCAGTAGGTCTCCTATATACAGATGATAAATGGGCTGAGAAAAAAAATCAGAGAAACATTACTCATCACAATAGCCACAAATAACATAAAATTTCTTGGGGTAACTCTAATCAAACAAGTGAAAGACCTTTAAATATTTGAAGAAAGAAATCAAAGAAGACATCAGAAAATGGGAAGATCTCCCATACTCTTGTATAGGTAGAATTAACATAGTGAAAGTGGCAATCTTACTAAAAGCAATCTACAAATTCAATGTAATGCCCATCAAAATCCCAGCAAAATTCTTCACAGACTTCGAAGGAACAATACCAAAATTTTATGGAGAATCAAAAACCTCAGGATAGCCAAAACAATCATTTATAATAAAGGAACTTTTGGATGCATCTCCATTCCTGACTTCAAACTCTACTATAGAGCTACAGAAATGAAAACAGCCTGGAATTGGCATAAAAACTAGGAGGACCAATGAAACCAAATTGAAGAGTCGGATATCAATCTATATACCTATGAACACCTGATTTTTGACAAAGAATCTAAAAGTATAGAATAGAAAAAAGAAAGCTTTTCAACCAATGGTGCTGTCATAAATGGATTTCAACATGTAGAAGAATGCAAATATATTCGTATCTATCACCATGCACAAAACTCAAGTCCAAATGGATCAAAGACCTCAACATAAAACTGACCATACTGAACCTCATAGAAGAGAAAGGGGAAGTAGCCCTGAACTCATTAGCACAGGAGACCACTTCCTAAATATAGCTCCAGTAGCACAGACACTGAGAGCAACAATTAATAAATAGGACCTCCTGAAACTGAACAGCTTCTGTAAAGCAAAGGACACAGTCAACAAGACAAAATGACAGCCTACAGAATGGGAAAAGATCTTCACTAACCCMAYATCAGACAGAGGTCTGATCTCCAAAATATACAAAGAACTCAAGAAATTGGACATCAAAAAATCACAAAATCCAATAAAAAATTGGAGTACAGTCCTAAACAGAGAACTCTCAACAGAAAGACACTTTAGGAAATGTTCAACATCATTAGCTATCAGAGAAATGCAAATCAAAAGAACTCTGAGATTCCATAGTATACCTATAAGAATAGCCAAGATCAAAAACACTGTTGACTACTTATGCTGGAGAGGTTGTTGCATAAAGGGAACACTCCTCCATTGCTGGTGGGAGCGCAAACTTGTACAGCCACTTTGGAAATCAGTATGGTGGTTTCTAAGAAAATTAGGAATTAATATACCTCAAGACCCAGCGATATCACTTTTGGGCATATACCCAAAAGATGCTCAATGATACCACAAGGACAATTACTCAACAATATTTGTAGCAGCCTTATTCTTAATAGCCAGAACATGGAAACAACCCAGATGTCCCTCAACCAAAGAATGGATGAGGAAAATGTGGTACATTTATACAATGAAGTACTACTCAGTGGTAAAAAATAATGATATCTTGAAATTTGTATGAAAATGGACAGAACTAGAAAAATAAACATACTGAGTGAGGTAACCTAGACACAGATGGACAAATATAATATGTACTCACTCATCAGTGGCTTTTAGACATAAAGCAGACTATAACCAGCCTACAGTCCACAACCCCAGAGAACCTAGGCAACAAAGAGACCCCTAAGAGAGACACACATAGATCTACATAGGAAGGAGAAAAAGACAAGATCTCCTGAGTAAATTGGGAGTATGGGAGATAGGGGGAGGATTGAATGGGAGAGGGGAGGAAGGAAGGAAATGGGAAGAATTTATAGCTCAACAAAAATAAAAAGAAATTAAAAAAGCTTCCAGTTGTTATATACCTTTGTTCTAAATTTCCCATTTGATTGATTTGTATTATTTTCCCATTTGTTTCAAGTATATCCTAAATTTTCTTTGAAACATTATTTATTCCTTTAACAACTACCTTAGATAATTCTAGCAGTTCCTTCATCTAGTCTTCACCAGTTTCAGATGCTGATGTCCCAAAGTTACAAAGTCTGAGGGATTTAACATTTCCAAACAGCAGAAATGTATTCTCTCACTGTTCTGGCTACTGGAATCTAATACCAAGTTGTCAGCAGGGCCATGCTCCCTCTGGCAATGCCAGGGGAGGTTCCTCTACTCTCCTTTTTAGTGTTTCCTGACGCCATTCCTCTTAGCAACTTTCTCATCACTGTGACAAAGTGCAATCAACCGAGGGAGGGAAATGGAGGGAAATGCGCTGGGATGCAGCACTATCCCTGGCAGCAGGAGACTAAGAGGCAGAGATCTTGGGCTGGAGCCAAGGTCAGCATTACCTGCCTGCCCAGACCCACTTCTATAAGATAGAGAGGTTTCAAAGGTGCTACAATCCCCCCACAGCAGTACCACCAGCTGGGCACCAAACATGTGAGTCTTTAGGGGACATCTTAAGTTAACCATGAGGCCACACATCATTTCGCTTTTTGGATGCATACATCCAGTCTCTGCTGTCTTCAGGTGGCCTTCTGTTTATATGCTATATGCTCTCTCTTACCTCACAGGAGGGCACGTGGGTGACAAATGGTCTTGTGCCAAGACCTCAGTTCTACCCACAAAGGTCTGTTTTCTAAAGAAGGTGACCCAGGTATCAGGACATTTCATTTTTGAAAGCAATCATTCACCCTGCAACCAGCTCTGGTCCTTCTTTTTCTTCATCCATGTGTAGCTCATCTTGGCTCTTGGACTGGCGAGTTATTTAAAGTAAAATTTGCATATTTTGGATGTTGTGGTGCTTTTTTTTTTTTTTAATAAGGATTCCTGTATTTGGGAGTTTGGTCCTTATTGCAGTGATGTACGTGGTTGCAAACCCCTGAAGGGCGGGAAGCATGAGGAAACAGTATCAAGCATGTGTTTCCTCCTGCCTCAACTTCTATGTAATCTCAATCGCTTTGTCTCACACAAGCCCCACCACGATGCTCTCTGCTATGACTTGAGGCATGTATAAAAGTCCTTATAGGAGCTCATACCTATTTAGATTTTCAGTTCAAAGTCATGAGTTAAATAAATCTCTTTTCTTCATAAAGTACTCATCCCTAGGTGTTTTGTTACAGTAAAAGGAAATGTTCTAATATGTATGTTAATTAAATTTGGATATTATTTAGATAGCTATTTCTAATGTTTTTCTATAGGGGAACAAAGAACAGAGCTTCATTATTGACTCATTTTAAGAAATGATCAGAAGATAAAAATTCATCATCTTGCTGCTTACTGATGGTCCTCCAGCAACAATCTGGAGTCTATATTTACAACAGGCCCTGGTTATTGCTAAGTGAGGGGGTATTTAGGATTCCCACCAGGCCTGTTCTATTCTGCTCCAACCAGAACCTCTATGGCTTCCAAAGACACTGAGGTACAACATTCAGCTGGATTCACTCTTCTTTGATGTAACCATAAAGGAAGACCGGGGTCCCATGGGTCTGAGGTGGAAGCCCAGGGCTTCTGCGGAGTCCGTGCTGACAATGGTGAGGCCTATGTGTTCCCTGTGGCAGTGGAAACAAATGGATGTTACCCTGTGAGCCTGTTCGTTCCCTGTGCTTTCAGTCTGTACATGACTGAATTTCTGGGGGTTCCTGACTTCTCTACCAATCAACCCAGGATTCATGAGACAAACAGAAAACCCAAAGAACATAGATCTTGAGGTCCCTAGCCAGACTGCCTTCCCCTCCATCTTTCAGGTCTTTTTATGCTTGTTTTTTCTTCTTGTTCTTTTAAAATACAATGTCCAGTGTTGATAGCTATACACAATGGGAAGAAGGGAATTGGGTGTCTTTACATAAAATATTTACTTCTTTGAAGTCCAATATTATTACTATTTTAGATCATGCTTTACCCTCATAAAATTATATAAATATTCATGTCCTTTAAAATGTTTATCTTTTTAAGATTTAATTTTTGCTCATCATGTGTTTATCTCTCTCTCTCTCTCTCTCTCTCTCTCTCTCTCTCTCTCTGTGTTTCACTGTGTGAGTGTGGAGGTCAGAGGACTTTTGGGAGTTGGTCCTCTCCTTCTATCCTTGGTCTCTGTGGATTCAACTCAGGTCTAGCAAGAGCTTTTTACCAGCTGTGCCTTCCTAAATAACCGTGTGCTCTTCAGTGATTTCATAGTTTCATCTTATACAAGACTTCAACATGCCTTTGCCAAAGTATGGCTTCTAGACTCTAGTTTCTGGGCTTACCTGCATACTACTGAATCAGAATTTCTGCAGGTATCTCACTTTGCAAATTCTCGTTATAAATTTATAAATTAAACAGATACCAAAATTTGAGATTTGTTGTTTATCCACTCTATTTTAATGTAAATTATCAGGCAAGCATTTTACGTATTTTTTCTTACGTAGTTATACGATTGTATTATAGTCCCTTATTAAATTATTCTCTTTTCTTCACTAATTTAAAATGCCACTATGATAAAATATTAAATTTATATATAAATATAAATGTTTGGGTCTCTTTCCAGATGTTCCATTCTGCCTCATTGATCTGTCTGACCATTCTGGCGCCAGTAACTTGCTGTTTTTAATTGCTGTAACTCTAGTCTGTGTAGACTGCTGAATGTTGCTCTGCACGAGTCTCTAAAAGCCTCATAAGAAGCCATTTGACAGGAGTTAGATGACTCATGCATGAAGAAGCTTTGTAAATTGCAGAGCTCTCTGGCCTCCCAACCCACCCCTGACACCAGCACTTCCTGGAGCGCTGATCTCATCCTGTCCCCTTCTGACTCTGGAACCTTTCTCATCAGAGGAGTTGTGTTATCCCCGGCGGCATGGCACTTCTGCCACATCCGGGTCTCCATCTTCCTTTCCAAAATGATGTCCCTTGTCTTCAATAACATCTATAAAATTAAAAAATATGTTTATTATTTGTTCTCATTTTTATTAGTTCTTGGAGAGTTTGTCCAATGCAGTTTGATCACATTCACCTTCTCCTACCACCTCTCTTAGATCTGTCATTTTTAACCACCCAACTTTGTGTTCCCCCCACCCCCATTAAGTACACTTTGTGCCACCTGTATGCTCTTGGATGTGTAGCCTTCACTGGAGGGTGATCAACCCATCAGGGACTACATTTGAAAACAACAACTCTTCTGTCCAAGCAGCTAGCAACTGCTAACATCCCTACCTTCTTAGGTAGGGATGGGACTTTATGGCCACCTCTTCACGCAGGACACTTAAAAGAAATCCCACACTAGCTCAGAAATGAGAAGTAGATGGTTATTTATTTAGGGGTAGACTCACAAATCAGAATCCTCTGCTTGAACGGAGATCAGAAACTGAAATCCACAACTGGAAAAGAGAGGCCGGAAAAGAGAGGCCAGATGCATGCTCTACTTCGGCATATATAGTGTAAGAGGCCATGCCCCAGTGGGTGGGTAACCACTGGCTGTAAGACTTCCTACGGCACAGGAATTTTAACTGGCTGTACATGTCTTATGCATACTGTCCCAAATGCTATGAATTAGTATGTGTGACTGTCCTACTGTGTCCAGGAAACACTGCTTCATTGTAACCATCCATAATCTAATTTCTCTTTTAATCTTTCTGTCTTCTATAATGATCTCTGAGCCTTGGGAGGAGATATCTTATTTTGGGGTGAGTACTCCACAGTTTTTTATTCTCTGTACCTTCACTAATTATGGTTTTCTGTGTTAATCACCATCTCCTACACAGAGAATCTTCTCTGATGAGGCTTGACTGATGTCCTAACCTCTGGGTATAAGGAGAAGTCGTCAGGAGTTAATTTAATACTTTATACATTTAGCAAAATACTGGTAGTAGGTTCTCCTCTAGGGCCTGTGACCTGTCTAGTTACAGGTTCTTGGTCCTGATAACACTGACAGGTATAGATTTCAACCTGTGGAACAGAGCTTAAGTCCAAGCAGGACGTGGTTGGTTAGTCCCATGGCATTTATGCCACCATTGCACCAATTAGCATATCTTGCCAATCAGGTCATTAATAGAATTCGCCAATAAAATCTTTTAGTTGGATTTGCTTACTACTGTTTCATAGACTCACTATACACACACACACACACACACACACACACACACACACCTTTTTCTGTTCTGTTTTTTTTGAAATTAATTTCTTAAAATTTCCTGGCCCCTTCTTGTACATAAAGCACTCAATTTGAGGTCAGCATTCATCAGCTAATCACAGTTCCTGCTTGAGGTCATTGCTTCTGTTATGCTTTCTGGGTGTTTATATCACCTCACTTGGTGAGGTTGTAGTATTGCTCTATACACCTTGCTATACATTTTCTAATCAAACTATAAGACCCTCAATAGACATGCACTCAGTACATATTTACCAGCTATATATAGAAAGAATGTACTAATTGTTATTGTCAACTTGGCACAATGAAGAATCACTTGGGAAGAGTGTCTTGATGAGTAATTATCTAGATCAGGTTGGTTTGTGGGCATAGCTGTAAGGTATTACCTTGATTGTTAATTGATGTAGGAAGATTCAGCACACAGAGGGCAGCACCACTCCTTAAACAAAGTGTTACATAGTTTGAGACAACAGAAAGCTAGCTGAAAGCAAGCAAGCGAGAGAGAGGGCAAGCAAGCAAGCAAGCAAGCAAGCAAGCAAGCAAGCAAGCAAGCAAGCAAG
>LOEQ01001698.1:145955-160099 GCA_001685075.1 Bramus lutescens | reverse complement strand
CAAGCAAGCAAGCAAGCAAGCAAGCAAGCAAGCAAGCAAGCAAGCAAGTAAGCAAGCAAGCAAGCAAGCACGAGTTTGTTTTCTTTGTTCTTGACCATGAATGTGATAGGCTTCATTTCTTGAATTCCTTGTTTGACTTCCTCCAAACAGTGGTTGTAACTTGGATTTGTAAGCCAAGGAAATCATTTGCTCACGATGTTGCCTTTGTTAGGGTATCTGTCACATCGGCAGAATTGAAACTAGAACAAAGGGTGATGTGAGAGGCCATGGACGCCCATTGCTTTGTGCTGCCCAAAACCAAGCGGGGGGGGGGATAATTCTATTTCTTCTACTTGCTAGATTTAATTCAGAGAAGTTATGGTAAACCCTGTGTTGTGAGCAAAATGTTTTATGTTAATCATCTGATCTCATGGGTTATGATAGTAGTGTGCAGAGGTGCAGGAACCTAGAAACTTTCTTCTGTAGATCCTTGTAAAAAGCTCCCAGTGCCGCAGAATAATTACTATCAGACAGAACAAGAGCTGTGTTAGGGGCAGGTGCTCATCTGCTCTGTTCCTTTTCTCCTCTGAGGAAATTCACCCACTGACAGCCCTCATTGCCTCAGCGGCCGTGGTTTTTGTTATTTGAGTCAGTTCCTCATGGCATACCTGATTGGATGATTGAAGAGTGTCTAGTGATGAGGTAGGCTAGTCAGATTCTTTTCCTGGTATATTTGAATTAAAAACCATAAAAAAATCGTTGCCAATGGGTGTAGAACATGGATCCCGGGGAGGGAATGGCAGAGGTTCCGAGACTGTGGAAATGCCCAAGCCCTGGAGAGAGGAGCAAGAAGAGCCCAAAGGAGAACAAAAATGATTTGGAGGGGTGAGACTATCTATCTTAGAGTCTACACTAATTCCTACATTCTAACTTTGAAGTGATATCTCCTCTCCAACATGGTTCTATTCCTGTCCTTGAGCCTTCGAGAGGTCATTTGAGCTAGAGGATAAACCTGGCATCTCTTGGCCAAGCTTGAGGAAACCTGGCGCCTCCTCTTCCAACCAAATTAGCCTCAATAAAATGGGTAGTCATGCAGGGAATGCCTATTAGCTCTTTTTCTGTCTGGAGAATGTATATTTAATTAGAGCATGAGTCACAAAAGTTAGAAGAGCTGACAAACTTTGAAAAGATACCACTCTCAATGGGGTTTAAAGCTTTTAATTCTTTTCTCTTGAAGGATTTCAAATATGCACAAAAGTAGAGATCAGCAGATTGAACATATATTGATCTGTTACCTGGATATAACAACTGTTAACATTTTCATATTTGCTTCACTATTTTTGCCACATTAATTTTTCTATTTTGTCTTAATACATCACCTTGTGTACTACAATGCATTGTCATATATGTGCATATTATTATTAATTATTGTTCATTTTGTGGTTTTTGAGACAAGTTTTCTCTGTGTAACAGCCATGGTTGTTCTGGAACTTACTTTGTGGACCAGGCTGGCCTCAAACTCACAAACATCTACCTGCTTCTGCCTCCTGGGTGCTGGGATTAAAGGTGCGCACCAACACGCCTCATGACACTATTTTCTTAATATCAGCAACAGCCTGTTCTTATCGATGTCCCTATTTTCCTAAAAATGTTATTTTGCAGGTGTTTCTTTTTTATTTTTATTGATTCTTTGTATCTGTTCTTTACCCTTGCAACCTCCTTCCCCCTCTAAAAATAAAATAAAATAAAATTTCAAAGAAAAATATCTCATCATGAAAGCTGTGCTGTGACACAGTAAGTCACACAGTATACCTTTTGGTCCATACATCTTTACTTGCAAAGGTTCATTGCAATAAGTCATTGGTCTGGTTTGAGGTCTTGGTTTCTGCTATGTTATTGATACTGGTACTCTTCTTGTATACTCTGTTGTTGCTCAGGGTCATGGAGATTGTGCAGCTTTTAATTTGCAGGACTGGCCTCTTTATGTGCTTGAACAGTTCATAGATGGGGTGGAAGTTGGGGCTGGCCAACTCATAGATAGCCCTGGTTCTGGGCCTGGGTGGTAGTGGGATTGATCACGCTCTCCCCCATCCTCACCATCAGGGCCAGCTCTTCAGCACTGCCCCAGCTAGTTCACCAAATGCAGCAGACAACAAGGGTGGGGCCAGTTCTTCTGCTCTTGGGTCCTCTGGATTGGATCACCAGCATGCACCCACATCATCTAGGCCAGCTCCACTGTGCTACCCAGGCCAGGTGCAAGGCCTACTCTACTGCAGCAGGTGGCATGGTGGTGTGGGAAGTGCTTCTGTATATGTGTTGCTTTTATTGGTTTATGAATAAAGAAACTGCTTTGGCCCATGATAGGGCAGAGTAGAGCTAGACAGGAAAACTAAACTGAATGCTGGGAGAAAGAAGGTAGAGTCAGTGAGACACCACGTAGTTGCCGGAGGAGACAGACCCTGGAACTTTGCCTGGTAAGCCATGAACTTGTGGCGATACACAGATGAATACAAATGGGTTAATTTAAGATATAAGAACTAGCTAGCAAAACTCTTAAGTGATTGGCCAAGCAGAGATTTATTTAATATAGTTTCTGTGTGATTATTTCAGGTCTAAGTGGTTGGGAATGAAGGAGCAGTCTCCCCCAATAGCGAGGGGTGAGGGGTGAGTGGGGGCATCTCTCCCTCACAGATGCTGTTGCATGACTGATGAGCACTGGGGCCAGCTCTGCTATGGTCTTTAGGACTCTGTTAATCTCAAACAGAATTTCTTCTTCTAAATGATATTGAGTCAGGTATATTATAGAATGTTCCACAAAGTTCAGAGTTGCTGGAGGTTTTACTCCCTTCCTTGTCTTTCCAAACAATGTGAATTACATTTAAAGGGTTGTTTGAATTAATACCAGACCGTTTTGGCACAGCACCTTGTAGTATGTGCCTTGTACACACTGTCTCATAGCAGGATACACATAGTATCTTGACAGTGTCCTCCTATCTGTGATGCTACGTTGATCACTCTGTTCATGATGGTGGCAACCGGTCTCCGTTGGAAAGGAGGGCACCCCCCTTGGTGATCAGCAAATAACTTCTGGGTGATACTATCCAGTTTCCATGAGCTTTTCACCCAAGGATTTAATTATCCATTATCGATCTTTTTTGAGGATGTGCTAACTTTCTCACCTGCTGACATTTTGCGACCATAGAACAGGCTACAGGGATCTAAGCAAAGGATAAGCAGTTTCTTTTGTCAGGTATTACTTTGTATGTTGCTCCTCTTTAGGATGTACTGACTTTGAACAATTGTTTTATTTTGTTTTGTGGGTGAAGGGTTCAGGAAGTGTGTAGCTGGGTGCCTCTCACTGGAGATTAATCACATGCAGCTGAAAGGGCAGGGCACTAGAAGAGCAAGAGGTTGGCACAGTATAGCCTCTCTACATGTTTGGGCACCCTCACAGCATGACACTGAAGGGTGCCAGGACTTCTTAAACAGTAATTACCAGGGTGCCAGGATTTCTTACACAGTGGTTACCAGGGTGCTAGGATACATGGTGGCTACCAGGGCCTGAAAGTTTGAATTCCACTCTAATTTATAGCCTGAAATCTTAAACCCCCAAAATGAGGAACAAGGAGTTGGAGTGTTTGGGTAATTACATCATTAAAGTGGAGCTCTCATAAATAGGATTAGTGCCCTCATAATTTATAAGAGCCCCCAGAGAGGTGGTTCTAGAGGAGCTCCACCATATGGGGACACAATTAAAATGACAAGGTATATGAGCCAGAAGGTCCTCACTGCACACTGGATCTCCTGATACCTTAATTTTTGGATTCTCTGCCTTTGGGATGGGGAGAAGTAAATATCTCTTGCTCATAAGACATCTTGTTGTAATGTAGCTCTTGTCTCTTAAATTAAATATTCCTGCCTTGAGAGTTATAGGACACAGGAAGCTAGTGAAATATGCACGACTCAAGAAATACATACATGAAACTGTTTTCAAAGGTCCTTCCAAGGTTATATAAACACTAAACACTTTCTTGGAGAAGGCAAGACCCTTCAGTGGAGCTACCCGCTAGTTGGGCAGTGAGTTGCCTGGATGCAGCATTTGTGAATTGTGGGCTCTTTAGTCATCTGTACTTCCATAGCAGCTTCTTACCCAGGTTTCTGCAAGCAATCCCAACAAATTCACTTGGTTTACTTGGCCAGAATAATTTATTTGACCTGTTTCTGGTGTTCATGTTTCCCAAATAAAAAGTCCCATGAGGTGACTTTGTATGCTGTGAATAGGTTTTATTACTATTGGTTAATAAAGAAGCTACTCTGGCCAATGGCTTAGCCGAGTAAAGCCAGGCAGGAAATCTGAACAGAGATATATAGAGTAGACCAAGTCAGGGAGATGTGAAGTGGCTGCGAAGGAGAAAGATGTCGGGACCTTACCAGCAGGCCACAGCTTTGTGGTGATGCACAGATTAATAGAAATGGGTTAATTTAAGATGTAAGAGCTAGCTAGGAATATGCCTAAGCTATTGGCCAAACAGTGTTGTAATTAATATAGTTTCTGTGTGGTTATTCTGGTCTGGGTGACTGGGAAACCAATGCACAGTCTCTGCTTACATAAGAAAAAGCAGTCTCAGTTTACAGTCACACAACACCTACCCATGGTACTATGTTAAGGTGGCTTCTACAGAATACACCTTGGCTCAGCATTCTGTCAAGTTTCTCACTAGTGAACCATCTGGAAAGCATCATCCTTTGGAACCTAGCCTTGGAGGTCATGTAGCATCATCAGTGTGATACTGTTTTAGTAGAGCAGTCATGAAAAAGCCCCAGATGCAAGGGGAATGGAGGGTAGACATCCCACATCTTAGAACGGGAACATCAAAAGTTTTACAGACGTCATTTAAAAACTACCATATTACTATCATTATTATTTTAGCATAAACCTACATACAGCTACAGTCAGTAATATTTGCCCTTTAAGAAAAAGGAATTTGAATAATTAATGATAAAAGAAATGGATCAGCTAAAAATAAGATAGGAGTAGGGTGTGGGGCACACTCCTCTGATCCCAATACTTGGGAAGCAGAGGCAGGAGGATCGCTGTGAATCAAGGCCAATCAGGGCTACATAGAAAATTAAAAAAGGTTGAGACCTGGGAAGTGGGTAAAGTACTTCTTGTCCCAGCATAGACTGGAGTTCAAATCTCCAGAGCCCGCTTAAAGTCCGGGTGTTTCTGGCTGCCGCCTGCCATGCGTGTACTTGGGAGGAAGAGACAGTGGACCCCTGGGTTAAGGAGATTGGCAACGGTTGACGAAGAGCTCTGAGTTCGGTGAGGAACACTTCTGCAGTAATTAAAGTAGGGATTTATCTAGGACCGATGACACCTGATTTCAACCTCAGGTCTCCCCACCCACATGTGCATACAACACACCATACCCCATTATACCTACCCACATCTACACCCCCACTCCCCACGGAAGACAAAGCAAAACACAACAAAAGGGTTAAAGTAACATGTTCAGACGTCTGATCTGACTGCAGTTCCTCCTGTTGAACAGAACAGCTCACCTCTGGCAGGGGAAGTTGAAGTCTAGAGGACTTTGCTGTTTGGAGTTCCAGTTAGACAAAAAGTATCACGTCGGTTTGTGGGGAGTCACTTTCCCCACTTAGCCTGGACTTCTAGATGGTTATGTCCTTTCATCAGGGCCACTGAAGAATAGATCAGTCACCGTCTAGCTCTGGTTGTTCAAAAGCTAGAGGGACGCTGTTTAAGCAGGCACTCCTGATGGCCTTCCTCTGTGAAGATGGGCTATGAATACCAACTCAAGCGTTTAACACATTTTCCGGAGGAAGCTAAAATACGAAGGGCGGGCATGCTACCTTCTGCAGAGTTGACCCTTAGTCTGATGGAGTCTGGCTCAGGGAACCTATAGAAGTGAACATTCAGCTGTTAAAATCACAGGGTGAGGTTTCTCAACCTCATACTCCTCATCCTAGAACCAACTGAAGAAAAATCTCTGAAAATAAGAATAAGACCTGAGCGTCATTTTTTAAGGCTCCAAATGTGATTCCAGTTTATAGTCAGAATCATGAGCCACTGTGTTAGAGCCGGATGGCAAGCTGCTTTTGAGAGGGCTCTGTAGTAAACATCTGGTTCTGTGGCCACACGATCTCTGCTCAGTGTTGCCTCCGCTGGGAGACAGCAACCTTTGATACGCACCCAAGAGAGGATGTGACTGTTCCAATCCATACTTTATTTAAAGCGTTGGCCGCAGTTGGATTTGGCTTCTGGACCCTAGTTTGTAAACTGACTTCTGATTGAGTAAACTGGTTAATTTGTGTTTCAATTCAACAAGTTCATCTTTATCAACAGAGCTTCAATTGAGTAGATGCTCCAAACTTTGAAGCCTTTATTTAATATCCAATCCATGCCAAGGAGATGACCCTCCAGCTCTTCATGGAAGCAGAGTTGAGTAACCTGTTTCTTAGAGAGCTCTTGGATACACTGTGCTCTGCTTCTAAGAATCCAAATTGCCAAATACTACTAATGACTAAATAATTAATGTTCGTGTTATCTGAGGGAACAAAGTGATGGATATAGAGGAATTTAAAACATGGCAAATTTCTGTAAGAAGCCAACTTCTAGCTTTATGGAAAGGGATAATTTCTAGAAACTGTGAAACTTTTGGGTTCTTATTAATACACAAGGAAACAGACTCCTTTAAATACTTACATGGTCTAAGTTCATTATTCTGTTTTGAGTTAACTCTTTGTTTTCTACTGTGGCACAGAAAGCATTAAAAATACCTTAAGACTCCTTCCCTGATAATCCCCCTTCTTTCCATTTTCCGATATTCCAGAAGAAAAAAATCTAACTTGCTGACCTTTTGCCTTTGGCACAATTGACATTTGGAGCTTGGTAGTTCCAAGACGTGGAAGGTTGTGCTGTGTTTTTCAAGGGCTTACAGCATACTCAATCGATATTTGACTGCAGCATCCAAACATATCCCCCCAAACCCACTGCCACAATCCAAGGCACAGACACCAATCTGATTGCAATGTCAGAACTAACTACAAAAGAGGGCCTAAGAGTAAATATTTTTCAATCCCAACTAGGGGCCATAGGTCTCAGAAAGAACTTGCCCCACCCTGATTTAAACATAGTGATGTATGTGTGTGTGTTTCTGTTGTTTTAAGTTACAAATGAAATATATAATCTTAAAATGTATTTGGCCACATACCTCATATAGATCAGTTTAATAAATGTAATTATTAATAGTCCAGTGTTTTGAGGGAGGAGGGGAAGTGTACAGTTCATGGAACTTTTCTTGTGAACCTGGCCATCGTCAGTCACCTTCCCTTCTGATGTCCTCACTAGACTCACGGGGAAAGGTGATGTTTAACAAGAGCCCCTTCACAAAGTGTGAAGTCAGCAGAGACCTGGATAAGTGTTGAGTTGATCTGAAACCAGCAGGCAAGGACATATTCAAGGCAAACACACTTCCTGATCCAACTATTATTGTTCAGGTGACTTCCTACTCCAATCAAATTGTTGAGTGTGTTCCTTTCTCCTGGCGCTATGTCAAACCAGCCGATGCAGCCGGCAAATGGCTCTTTTCCAGTTGTTCGCCACCCCAGGAGCAGGAATTAAAGGGCTGAGCTTGATCTGACGGCTGCCATCTCTCTTTCCCATGTGAATAAGAATGTTGATGGAACTACGGAAGCAACACCAACAATGAAATGATTTCAAGGTTTCTTGCTCGGAAATCTTAGCATTGGAAGAGCTTGGCGTGGCATAGTCGAGTGTGCACAAGTGCCCCCTGTAGGTCTCACCTGTTCAGTAAGGCTTACCAGCCAGCCAACTCCTCTTTGTTTTCCTTCAGTTGTGCACATGGAGTGTGAACATGTTGGAAATAACTCTCCTCAGCTTTCTCATGGGTGTGTGGGCTTGGTTAAATGAGTTCCTTTGCTTGCATTTTCAGCCGGGTACACATACCTACTAAGTCCCATTGTGCCTGTCTTGCCTATTTTGAAAAGATGTCTGATCGTTTTCCTCTCTGACACTTTGAATAATTACTAGCTGAAGATGCCACATAATTCTCAAGTCTGTGCAAGTTAGGATTTCTCCTACTTCCTAATAAAATAGGATTTAAATCTTAAGCATGATGCGATCTGTCATCTGGCATATGCTTGACTATGATGATGAAATGTTGTTTGCCTCATTCTTAAATTTCAGAGACCCATGTTGAATAAATTTGACAGTCTGATATCCCTTAGTCCTTTCCTTATGTATCTTAAGTATTTTATACAGCAGTGTGACATGAAGACTTGACATGGCTAAGATGAATTTGGTGACATAATTCCACTTAATTATTTATCAGCCTGGTAACATCTCTTCCTTTCCACTCCCACTGTAAGAGTCAGTGCTGGGCATCTGTCCTACTCTTCCGAACTTTGTCTTATATCTGGATTTGAGTTACTTTTGATTATAACTTTAATATATTCCTCAAGGAGCCAAACTTTCTCTGTAGAATTCTCTAGTTCCATTAGGATCAGGCCCATTGATCATTCTGTGGATTTGCGGGAAAAGTGTAAGATTTCACTGATAGGCTAAGAAAGATGAAAAAAGACAACAATACCACCCCATACCTGAAATAATTTACATGGAGAGAAAAATAATTATAAGCATTTGGCCCCATGAGACAAAAATATTGTTATTCCAGTTATATTCTAGAAAATAGTACTACTCTTGTTCCAAAAAATTTAATAATATCTGTTGGAACTTTTGATTGATTTCTTTTCAGACTTTCCTGGAAAGAATATAAGTTTGAGTGAAGCCCATGTTCAATCAGGGTTGCAAAGTGAGAAAATATGTCAGTCAACTTTTTGATGCTGTGATAAAAATACTTGATTAATCAACTTGAAGAAGAAAAGATTTAGTCTGTATCATGGTCTCTAAAGTGTCAGTTTATGGCCACTTGGCCACTGTTTCTGGGCCCCTGAGGAGGCAGAATATTATGGTGGAGAGGACCTAGGAGAAGTCTGACTTCTGAGACACAGACATTCTCAGACAAGCTAATCTGCTTAGGAGACTCTCAGGCAAGTAGAGCTGACTGGATGAGACAGAGTAGCTTTTGTGAGCTACCATCCATATTGGAGTGACCTTGGCGATGCAGTTTGGAGTTCTTTCTGCTCCTGAATTAACCCTTCATCCATAGTTTTGTAAATAACCCCAATAAAACCCCTGGTTTACCATTTCCTTTGGTAGCATTCATACGTTGGCCTGTCTCAGTTCCCTTTTTGCTATGTGTAGATGTTTGCTCATGTCTCCCCAGAAATAATGCCATCCATGTTACACAGAGTATGATGCCTAAGGAGAGTGATTTGGAGGTCCTTGTGGGACATCTCAGCCTGTTAAAAAATTTTCTCTGCTTTTGGAGACTGTCTTTTCAGAAGGATTGCTACTGTCTTTGAGGAAGTGAAAGCTGATATTTAGGGATTAAACATATTACAATGGTTCATCCCTTTTCTTCAACCCCACAAAAATTTCTACACTACCTGAAAAAGTCATTCCTTAATATTTTTTCCTTTCACTGTGTATATTTACATTAACTGGAACTGTTTTTAGATTAAATTAAGCATGCAAGTCAAAGCTGATCCATTTTTACATTTTACATATATCTTAGGTATGTCTTTGATACATTTTTTTACCAGTAGTAATTTTTTCTCTTATTATAAATAGATCAAATAAATCGAGAGAAGTGATTCTAGTTTGTACATTAATTCTGAAAACCATGTTTTAATATGTAAAAATGTTCAGCAATATCTATTTTAATTTACTATGTTTTTTTTATAACAAAGCAGTATGTGTTCATTATATACATTCATATTCACAAGAACACAAAATATGATGTCAGAGAGTGCTTATAATCTCTCTAGCCAGAAATAATGGTTGATAACTGTCAACTCTTAGGTGTATGCTTTTCAGATCCTACCTATTATTTTTCTATCATTTTCCATAAAATAGTATATCACTATGTTTGTCAGTTAGTAATCTCTTATAAAAAATCATTTCTTTTAAAATTTCATAGACTGAATGTCGATAATATTCACCCTCCTGTCCCAAGATTCCTTCCCAGATTCATCTCCTTCCCTTTCCCCTCCCCTTTAAGGTCAATTTGTGCTGCCTAAATATTCTTAGATATGTGTCCTTCCACTCAAGCATGGTTGACTCATAAGAGGTTAGACTTTTAGAGAAAACAGACCCTTTCTTTCCCAGAAGCTAAGAATTGCCAATAGTTTCTTGGTTAGGGGGGTAGAAGTTTGTGCCTAACACCACTGTTCTTGTTGGAATTCAGTCTGGCTTGGGCTTGATAGATCTTGTACATGCTGTCATAACAAATATGAGTTCATATGTGTAGACTCCCTGCGATGTCCAGAAAATATTATTTCTTTATAGTCCTCAGCTAACACTGGTTCTTAGATTCTTCCTACCCCTCTTCCGCAGTGATGCTTGAGACTTTGGAGAATGTAGTGTCATGTATTTGTTTTGTGAACATTCTGCAGTATTTTATTCTCTGCATCTTGGCCAACTGTTGGTCTCTGTGTTGGCTATTGTTTACTGTAAATACAAGCTTCTCTGATAATAGTTGAAAGATGCCTTTATCTATGGGTGCAATGATAAGTCATTTGGAAGATATTTGTTACTACGTCCATTTAGCAGAATAAGAGTAGCAGGTTCTGTCTTAGGACCTAAGCCCTGTCTAATAATCAGTCCTTAGCCATGATAGGTATGAGCCTTATTTTTTTGGAATGGGCTTTAAATTAATCAAATAAAGTGGTTGGTTACTCCCATGCAGTTTGCGCCACTATTGTATCAGTGAGTGTGGACTACCCGGCCATTCATTCTCATAGCTTACAGGGTTCACAGTTGGGTATGATTGATATTTACTTCTTCTAGGTATATTTTTAAAGAGACAGTTCATGATTTCCATAGTCCTTGCCTTTGCCAATACAATAGTAATATTTCATAATGGTACACTCCTCTGCTTATTCAGCTGTGAGAAGATATGAGGCGGAACTAGTAGCTGACTCACAGAGGATAGACACTCAGCATAAGAATGAAATACAATTGAAGGGTTATTATTAATGTAGCATAACATAGCTTAATAAGACTGATAAATCTGTATCAGCTCCCAAACTGACTTGTTGCGAGATGACTAACTATAGCCAGGTGTCAAGAAAATCTAGTGGCACAAACAAGACTTGAGCGCATTTCCAATGTCAACTTGAAGATGGCCTCATTTGCAATCAGTAAGCAGCTGTTACCCCTATAGCATTCATGCCTCTATAGAATCCATGGGCATATCTTGCCATCCCAGTCATTATTACAGTCCAAGTCATTCCCTGCTGGGTAAGACTGCCGGTGAGCTCACTGCACCTCCATCAGCCTTCCCAGTATTGTGAGATCTATGCAGAAGGGAGGAAGCTTCCTGGGCAGTTCTAGCTTGATCTCTTCACATCCTGTGACCAGTGTGTGAAGATGGAAACTTCTATGCTGCCTTCACATCAGCAATAAAGCTAAAGCTAAATGAAAGACCATGGAGACTGTCCTTAGGGCAGAATGGAAAGGATGACCTGAAGAAATGGTGAAGTGTGTGAAGCTCCTAGTTGCAAATACTTTTATTCATATTAGTAAAATGTTAATATTAGTAAAAATGTTCCTAACATTCAGCAGTCAACCAATAAAATTCTAGTTATAGTCCTTAGAAGCGTTTACATTAACTACGTAAACATGAAGGTAAATTTCATCTAAAGGTGAAAATGTGTGGAAAAGCTATGAACAGCTTCTAAAGTGAACAATGCAGGCTCCTGCATAGCTATGAACATTAGCTCAATGAAAAGAAGACAGTCTCATCCTGGGTTTATATGAGAACACAGTCAGAGTTTCAAACCAGCGAGGAAGACATTGCACAATAAATGCAATTGGCACAATAGACTATCCAGTCACATAAAAATGGAGCTATTCTGCTTCTACACCACACCTTAGCAAGCACCATATGTGGATTATTGAGCTCCGTTTTTCATAAAAACAGCACAAGAATATTTAGGTTAATGTCTTAGTTAGAGCTACTATCTCGATGATGAAACACCATGACCAAAAAGCAAATAGGGGAGGAGATGGTTTATTTGGTTTTCCACATTGCTGTTAATCACTGAAGGAAGTCAGGACAGAAACTCAAACAGGGCAGGATCCTGGGGGCAGGAGCTGATGCAGATGCCATGGAGGGGTGCTGCTTACTGGCTTCCGCCCCATGACTTACTCAGCCTGCTTTCTTATAGTACTAAGGACCCCCAGCCCAGGGATGACATCCCTCCCTCATCAATCACTAATTAAGAAAATGCCCTACAGGCTTCTACAACTCAATCTAATGGAGGGATTTTCTTAACTGAGGTTCCTTCTTCTCAGATAACTTTCACTTGTGTCAAGTTGACATTTATCTATTCAGCACAGTGTAGTTGGAAACTCCTCATTCATTCCTGGCTGCCCAGACCTAAAATAATCACACAGAAACTATATTATTTGCAGTACTGTTTGCCCAATAGCATAAGTGTATTTTTAGCTAGCTCTTACATCTTAAATTAACCCATTTCTACTACTGTATATTTTAGCATGAGGCTTATGGTTTACCGGCAAGGTTCTGGTGCATCTGTTTCCTGCTATGGCTACATGGCATCTCTCGGACTCCACCTACTCTCTCTGTACATCTCTGTTTGGATTTTCTGCCCGGCTTTACTCTGTTAAGCCATTGGCTGAAAGCGGTTTCTTTATTAATCAAGGGCAAGCATATTCACAGCATATAGTGGTGAATCCCACCACATCAGCACAGTATAAAATACATCAAGTTACTTAAAAAACTAAATATATAATTGTTTTATGTTCTAGCTAGCTTTTCTGATGCTGTGATAAACTGCAAAGGCAATTTGAGGAGGAAAACATTCATTTCATCTTACCCTTTCAGGTCATATTCTTGAGGGAAGTTAGGCAGGAACTCAAGGCAAGAACCTCGAGGAAGGAACTGATGCCGAGATAATGGAGGGACACTACTTACAGGCTTGTTCTTCCCTGCTTCCACTCAGTCAGAGTTCTTATACAACACAGGGCCACATGCCAGAGGTGGCACCACCCATAGTGGGCTAGGCCCTCCAGCATCAGTCACCAATCAGGAAAATGCCCCATAGACATGCACAGAAGCCAATCTGATCAAGGTGATCTCTCAGATGAGGTCCCTCCTTGCGATTCTGGAATGTGTCAAGTTGATAGCTGAAACTAAGAGATAATTTAATATACAAATTCTACTCTTAGGTATATACTTAAAAAAACCCCTAAAAACAGGGACTTGAATGGATCTTGTATACCAGCGTTCATAGTAGCACCCACCATTCACAAAAGCCTGCAGGAAGACTCAGTTTCCATCAGCAGGCAAATGGTGTATTCCTGAAAGAGGAATAACATCTGATACATAGTACCACATGGATGCGCCATGAGGACATTGTACTGAATGAAATAAGCCACTCACAAAATGACAAATATTGTATGATCCCACTTACCTGACAGACCTAAAACTCACAGATGCAGAAAGTGGAGTGGTGGAAGCGGGGAAAGACCTGTGAGTTATAAGACCACAGAGTTCCAGTTTGGGGCTATAAAGCTGCTCCGGACATGGGTGGTTGCCTAAGCTGGGTTGTTCCTATGTCTTGGAAAAACAATGGTTTACTTTATGTTACACCATTATGCAATAATAAAAACTAAAAATTCAAAGCAGATTAGCTTGGTTGGTGAGGTGCCACAACAAACATGAGAACCTGAGTTCAATTCCCAGAATGCAGATAAAAGCTGTGGTGTCCTGAGCTTGTAATCCCCCTGCTGGGGAGGCAGAGACAAGCTGATTCCTAGAGAGCCTGCTGACTAGCAAATCTAGCCTGATTAGGTGAGCCTCAGGCCAGTGAGAGACCTGCCTCCAAAACAAACAAACAAACACCAAAGAGAGTCGAGATGAATTGGTGCCTGAGGAGTGACACTCAGAGTCTGGCTTCTAGGTTGACACATGGCCTTACACACCAGCACACATGTACGTACACCTACACTCAGATGAACACACACACACACA
>LOEQ01001698.1:112721-145932 GCA_001685075.1 Bramus lutescens | reverse complement strand
GAGAGAGAGAGAGAGAGAGAGAGAGAGAGAACACAAGAGTGAGAGCCATACAATATGTAGGGAAGGAACTAATCATGAAGCTTTGAGAATCTTGAGAGAAAGGAACACTGTTATAGTTTGAAGAGCATTAAAAGGTCAAGTTCCTGGTTTAGTGAGAACAAGCAAAGATACAGAGTAAGTAGAATTTAAAATGGGTATTATAAAAGCATGTCTAAGAAAAAGACAAGAGGAGAGGGAGGTGGAGGGAGGGAGGGAAAAGGGAGGGAGGAAGGGAGAAAGAGAGAGAGAGAGAGAGAGAGAGAGAGAGAGAGAGAGATTTTTCTAATAGGCAGCCTGGTTAAGTTTTTTAAAAACAGAAAACAATAGAAGGAGCAGCTTTTCACTGAACACAAAATAATTTTTGCAAATAGGGCATTTAAAATCACATTTTAAATGAGTATTTGACTATGGGCTGAAACAAAAAGAAAGAAAACTGTCTTAAGCAAGTTTACAACAGATCAGATGGAATTTTTGCAATCTTGCAACCCTGCACTCTTCTCTGAGTGAAGATTTAATTACAATCATGAAATGTCAGCTGCTCACAAAACCCTCACAGACAATTACTGGAATTGAACAAATGACTGAATAACCAGCAGGCTGCACCACCACACACATGATGACAGAGCACTTGGCTTTAATGTTTCAAGGGACACAGCATGATAAGGATTCTGTGATACAATCTTTAACGAGGAAAAGGAAAAATTTCTAAAGTTCACTAGAATTAATTTTAAAATTTAACACTAAAATGGCCAGCATGTAAACCAGATAAATTAAACAACCAATTGTCACTCTCAAGGATGAAGATTTCAATGCACAATTATTAATTTAACAGGTAATTAAGTGGGGGAAAATGCCATGTATGAAAATTTAAATAGTCTGTTACTCAGTTCAGTTTGATTGTGGTAGGGACAAAATGCTAACCACTTAACATTTATTGTATGTATTATTGAACCAGAAGACAAAGGTCAGGAGGTGGAGGTGAGTATTTCATTGTTTCACACATGCACACACACGCACAGGCACTTAATAGAAAAGAAAAACATTTTTTTTTTTTAGATATCAGGTATTAGCTAAAAAGACAGAGAAGGGCAGAGTAGAACAGTCAGTCACATGGATGTACTTGGTAAATATGAAGGAGGGAAGGCTATACTTTATTACAAACGATTCTTTGTTCCAGGGACTGTGTAGAGACACAAGTTTGTTACTAAGAACGATGCCCTCAGCTGGGTCAATTGTAATCACATTTGTGGAGAATAATTCAGTGATTATGTCTGATACGGAATGGTGTGAATTGGCATATTTCAAAGTAATTCAGATTAAATTTGAACTCGCAGCTGCTCTCAGATAACATGGTTGGGGAATGTTGCAGCTGCAATTAGATTGAATTTAGTTAGAATACAAGGTGCGTTACCACAGCTAGGCAGGGCAGCGGCAGAGCCTCCGTCCAGCGACTGTGGACTTTGGTAGAAAAAGAAAATAATGTCGAATCTGTAGTTTGAATATTACTTAGAATAATGTTTGAAAAGGTTATTAAAAAACCCTCAGGAATCTAGTCACTTTAAAGCGTATTAAATAATTTCAAAATCTCAATATAGTTCCCTGAATCTAATTGCCATGAGAAATAGGTGACATTACCAGTGACTACGAGGGGTGAGATCCATGTGTTGATTTTGCAATTAACTCCCGTAGAGATTGTTTCGTGAGTATCCTAGAGAAGACAGAGATGAAGATAGATGTGAAAGACTGAGTAAAATGTTTCTAAGACAATAATATTTTGGTTTTCTTTAAAGTACAGTGCAGGATGGAAGAAATGTGTCTATTGCTTTGACAGACAGTCAAGAGAATTGGGTACCTCTGTTTTTGCTATTGAAAGGGATTGTAACAGAATATCCTACCCCACTTTGTACCACTTTGGCATAAGGATTATTTTGAGCTGAATAAAATAAGAAACATCAAATTCCGAAAGAGAGTTTCTTCCTTCATTCATAATCAGAGTATAGGCCTCCCGCGGTGAAGGTATACCTCTCCCCTCTGCATTCTGGCCGGGGCAGGGGAAATTCTTACCTTTGGGCACAGGAGGTTACCCCTGCAGTGGGGTCACACAGGTAAGTGCTGCTGAAATCACATCTTCTTCATCAGCTTCCCTCTTATGCCCCCAGAAGCACACACCCCGTTTCTTTCGACTTCTCTCTCCTTAGGGCGTTTGTCACCCTGTCTTCAAATACTCATTCCGCTCTAAGGTTTGAAAGTTCAGCCTTGTACCCTCGCTGGGGCTCTTTAAAGCACCTTTCTGCTTTCACACTCTCCCGCTAATCTGCGCTCTGGGGGAGTTTTCTACCTTTTCCTATCACTTTTCCTATCACTGGCTCTCACACCCTGCAGTAGCGGCTCCTCCCAGCGAAACCTAAAATTACTTTCTCAGCATGGGTAAAGAAAACATGTTGGGGGGGTCCATCTCTGACACACCTGTCTCAGTCCTCTGGGACTCTTTCTCGGGTTACAGGGTCTCAAGCCCTTGAGTTTGTAACTTTGATTAATTCTAACCTCTTCTCCTTGTTATTAATTCTAACCTTCTCTACATGCTATTAATTTTAACCCTTTCTACTTGCTATTCCTCATCCTAGGTTGTGTAGTTGTTTCTTATAATAGCTACACGATGCCTTAGAACTCTTTAAAAAATTTTTTTTTCTAAATTCTAAAAAATGTATACATAATACAAAAACTTTCATCTGCACTTTTTGGGCGTGTGTTTTGGGGACCAAACTGAGGGCCCAACACGTGCTAAGCTGTCCCTCTGTCCCTGATCTCTTCTCCACCCCATCTGAGCTACTTTATAAGGATACAGCCCAGGAGTATTAGGTACAGTCACACTAGTAGCAACTATAGGCCGAACTCTTTGCTTCAACAAAGCAGGAATTTTTTGGGACCATTTGGAGTCCTGACCTCCAGCTGCTCTCCCCTGCTAGTGACCTTTACTTGGCCTTCGGATTTGTGCTACTGAAAGCTGTGTCCAGCTCTGCTTCTTGAGCACGTGTTGCCTTGTCCTTGATTAAGGATCAGGAGATGAGGTTTTCACCTGCTGGCCCACTTGACTGGGTTGGGTATATAAGCCTCCGTGGTACTAGTCAATAAAGGGCTTCTTTACCAGTGACTAGAGGTGTGTGTCTCTGTCTGTGCTGTCTCTGTGTGTCCTTGTGTGTTTTAACCTCCAGCCCCTTGCCCGAGGCTCACGAATGGTCCTGTAGTGCAGGCGCCGCAATACAGGAGTAGTGCCATACTGTCACGTAGTATAGGCGGGCAACTACAGGAATTCTGTACTCATTGAATAACACCTGCCTATTTGTCCATCCATGAAACCTCTGAGAAACACAGCTTCAAGGTGCTGCTAAACCTGACTAATCCAGGGTCATAGTCTAAGAGGGGATGACATGATACCTGCCCCTTGGGGACCGGCTTATTCCATTTCGCTTGTCTCCAGTGGGTGCCTGTCAATTTTCTGTTGCTATAGCTGAACGGCAAAGACTTCATGTTGTATAAGGATAGATGTTTAATAAAATAAAGAAAACCAGCCCACAAATCACAATCCCAGAGAACCTAGAAAACAATGAGGACCTAAGAGAGACATACATAGATCTCATCTACATGGGAAGAAGAAAAAAAGAGCTCCTGAGGAAACTGGGAGCATGGGGATCTTGGGAGAGGGTTGAAGGGGAGGGAAGAGGCAGGGAGGGGAGCAGAGAAAAATGTAGAGCTCAATAAAAATCAATAAAAATGATAAAAATATGTGTTTATTTGGTTTACAGTTGTGAAGACAGGAGAATTCAAGATTGGCTGTCATGTCTGGTGAAGCTCTCTTCCTGGTGAGGACTTGTAAGAGTCCAGAAGTGTATTGGACACCACAGGTAAGACAGAATGACCTAGCTCAGGTCTTGTCATCTTTTTAATGAAGTCACATTGACTTAGAGTCCCCTCATTGGCCTTGTTTAGCTTTATCTCCCAAAGGTCCTACCTCTAGACACTCTGCTCTCGCAGCCTCATCATGGGGATTAGGTCTCAGCACGAGTTCTCTTGGAGATCCTCAAACCACAGCACTTCTCCGGGTTGTAATCAGCACTTCATCTTTCTTAAGGCCAAATGAAATTTGTTTTATATATTTATTATCTTTTGTTATCGATCTATTTATTGATGGATCAAATTCCTCTTGTACCCTTTCAGTTACCCATGACAATTCTTCCTGTCTAGTTAGCAATTCCTCTTATTAAAATTTCAATTCAAATAAGTGGTATGAGTTTTGCCTCCTGATTAGATTATGGCTGATATGTGGCCGTTATCTTGTAAAGAATACCTTTCATATTCCATTGCGTGAGCTGTGGCTAGGCAGCTAGTGCAGGGAATCTGTCTGCTGGGTGGAGGAGCTCTTTTTACTCTGTTCTGCCTTGCTAGCTATAAGACACTATGATGAGCTTCAGGGTCAAAGATGCAGTTCGTGGAAATATCTTTTGGGGAAAATCAGAGGACTGAGGTTGAATGTGATAGCTCATTTCTGTAATCTCAGCACTTAGGAGGCTGAGGAGGGTGGGTAACCCTGAGTCTTAGGCTAACCTGGGTTAAAGAGCGAGTTCCAGGCAAGACTAGATTATGCAGTGAGACATTAGCTTGGACCAGTACTGGAAGGATGTGGTTCCCTGCGTGCCTTATGCCCTCCCAGGAAGACTGATGATGTCTTCCCTCTATCCTTCTCTCTGGCGTCAACAGCTCAGTCTTTCCCACACACGGTGGCCCTTGCTCAGTTCTGTTGTCCTAGGACAGTCAACTGTTTGCCTGTGGCTTCCTGCTCTTGGGTCGCGAGGCTGGTGTGGGACATGCTCTGATTTCTATGATGGTTTTTATTGACCCGTGTTTTCAGATTTTCAGTTGCATACATCTCTGTCCATCTCCCTTTACAATTTCTGCTTTGTAGGAATTTCCTACTCACTCGGAGCCAAATTGTTTGACTTTCTGGGACTGTGTCATTCAAATAGTGTCTACTGTGTTAAGGGATTTTGTATCATAATATTTTCTTTTCTCTTTTTTTTGGTTTTTCAAAACAGGGTTTCTCTGTAGCTTTGGAGCCTGTCCTGGAACTAGCTCTTGTAGCCCAGGTTGGCCTCGAACTCACAGAGATCCGCCTGCCTCTGCCTCCCAGAGTGTTGGGATTAAAGGTGTGTGCCATCACCTCCCAGCTAATAGATATTTTCTTAGTCTCTATTTTAATTCATTCTTCTATATACTTCTTTATAGTACTTTTTTCTTCCTAAAGTCTCTATAAATGTGTTTTATTCATTTAAATTGGAAGAGGGAAAATGCCAAGTTCCTTCAAAGGTTATGTTATTTTCAAGGTACATGATTAATTTCTCAGGGACATAAACTCTTGATACTTGGAAGGGCATTTATGAAGTCTCCAAGGGCGACACATTGCAGTTCAATTTCATATACAATGTTTCATTTATTTCATAGTTTTATGATTAAATAATGCATGAAAGAGAAGTGGCAATTATGATCATGAGATCAGTGGAAATTGTATCAAAATTATTTGAGAGGATTTAAAATGGACAAGAACTTATTCTTTATTTTAAAATTGTACTTATCTAGAAATCTTTAAATATTTGTGCTAAGTATCTCCAAGGAATTTCAGGGAACTGAAAGCGATCAATCCCCCTGAAATGGAGGGTGACTAACATCTTTGCACGTATGTGTGCTTATGATTCCCCAAGGACCAGAGTTTCTAAGCAAACTGATATACTAGACTTGGGCATTGCCTGCTATGGGCCCGCTGCATGTCAGCTTTTGTGGCAGTGATGGGGACAGGATAAAATAGCCTCAACTTCACATGGGACTTATATTCTCTATTCAGATGTGTAGGTAGACCATTTCCCTCTAGTATGTTCTCTACTAGGATGAGGGAAATCCAGTGACCGAGAAAGGCAGACAGTAGGTTTCATTCAGTCTCAGGTTTCAGGGAACGTCAGACCATAGTGTGGAGGACACTGGTAAAGAAACACATGGAAGACTATCATGAAGCACCTAGAGACATTTTCGCTTTGCTCCTGGCTCTTGCACATACCATTATCTTTGCACAGACTTCTGCCATAGACATGCTTGATGATGCCTGAATAGACATGTTTTGAGGCACAACTCATGCTTGCTCTGGGATCCGCCTGTCATCAGTCCTATAGTCACCTCTGTCTTTTCTTCCTTTCTCCAATATTCTATCTCATTTTCACACTCTTAGGCTTAATAGGAAACAGTGTGGACACTTATCACACATACTGTGGGTTGGCTCTCCATTAACCGAACAAATCTCTCTCTCTCTCTCTCTCTCTCTCTCTCTCTCCCCTCCCATCTCTCTCTCTTCATCTTTCTAGAGAATTTGAAGTAAAGCTCAACAATTTCACTGTCTATGTAGTAAATTAATGATCTGTGGGGTAGCAAATTAAAATGCTTCTTTGGGATAGTCAGAGCAAATAATGCTGTCACCTCCATGATATCATTCTAAAATGTTTCTTTGTTTAATGTACTTAGATTATGTCTTAACATGATGCCAAGGGCAACCCTGTTCTTCAGCTTCACAGAAAACAGTGGTTTATTAATTCCATCAGGCACCGATGAACTTAAATGTACACTTATTTGGTATTCTGTAATGGTTTCATGCATAATCTAAAATTAAAATATATTTAGCTTAATTTGGGGCCATAACATATACTACTAAATTTTGGATTATAATAAATTCTTTTAGAATAGACAGAAGACATACTTTATAAACTTGAAGGGAGGGAGAAGTGACTCTCTTTCTCACATACATACAGTTATCGTTCTGAAAACATGTGTCTTAAGCAGTGAGATAACAGAAAGCATCAGCTATCAAAAGTCAAAATCTGCTGCCTCATTAATCTTTCCAGAATTCAGTAACTTAGGATAATCATTACTCTCATGGATCTGAGGTTGCCTAAGAGTGGTTTGATATGGGTTCAGCTTAACTACAGTGGTTCTGCTCCGTCCTGTGCTTGTCTTGGAACTAGCAAGCTTGCCCAGCTCTTTTTTCCATGTTACTGATAGATAAATAGAGAACTGGTGAACGCATGTGGCTTTGCTTGAAGCCCAGGCTCATATGTGGCAAACTATCATTTCTGCCTCATTCTTGTTGGTCCCAGCAAGTGTTAAGGGCATTTTCCAAATCAAGGGAAGTGTGTAGTGCAGAGTGAGGGGCATACAGGATTTAGAGAAAACCTACGTGTACAAGGCAGGGAAAAGAAGGGGAGATCATGTGTAATCCACACACATACTAGTTAGTCATCTGCTAAGTCATCATCTGTCCTCCTCCTGGCAGCCTGCAGCTACACGAGTTCTCCTAGCCTCTAGGAGTGTTGTAATGTCTGGCTGTCTGACAAAGTTCTTCCAAGGTAATGTGAACAGAAATGACTTAGCCCCGTAAGCATTTCTGATGGGAACACTGTCATTTCCTCTTTCTTTGGCTTCATGCAGCACATTTAAAAACACTTTGTTAAAATATCTTCATTGGATGGAGTGATGGGTGAGTTTCATAACGACATTTTTGGCCAAATATATCTTGTCCATTGACCATACTCACCTCCTCTTGCTTTGCCCTGCTCCCCTTCCCCAGATAGTTCCCTTGTTCCTCCTAAAGAGTTATCTCCTTCCAAGTCAGGTATGTCTGTGTATGCATGTGTGTATTATTGTGTGTTTGTGTGTGTAATTAATGTGTGTGTGCATGCATGCTTATATGTGTATATATATGTATATGTGTCTGTATATTTGTATGTTTATGTGTGTATGTGAGTATGTATGCATGCTTGGATGTTTGTATTTGTTTGTGCATATGTGTGCATGTGTATGTAGATATGTGTATATGTTTTGTGTACTTGTTTGTGCATATGGGTGCATGGGTATATATATATATGTGTGTGTGTGTGTGTATGTGACTTTGTGTATACATGTATATGTGCATGTGAAAGTGTGTGTTTCATGTGTCAGTTATTTGGTTGTCTTCCAGCAGCCACAGCTAGACCAGATATCTTCACCTCTCATGTTGGGATACCTGACTAAGTTACATAAAAAACCTCCTTCACTGAGCATGATGCCTTCTAGGTCTCAAATTTTCCTTTATTCTTCTTTATAGCTTAATAAAACTCTGTTGTGTCTGCATGTTATATTTTCTTAATCCATTATCTTTAGAGAATGGGCTGAATTATCATGAATATAGTAATCATTAAACACAGATGTGCAGGTATCTCTGTACTATGCAATAGAGACTTCTTTGGGTGTGTATGTAAGCTTACTAAAATCGAAAGACACCTATAGACAAAATTCATTGCTTTATCAAATCTTAGTCAGGCTTCTGAACCTTTTTCTGCACCCATGCCTGCTCTTCTTTGTAAGATTTTAGCAAAGAACTTCACTAAGGCCTGTTTCACAAAAGCAAACAGAAAGAACTAACTAACCAACCGAACAAACCATAAAACTCAACCCATGTATCTGGCCTTCTTCCTTTGCTCAGGTGATGTCTGATCACCATAGCCTGCTTTTGGTAGGTAGGTTAGGTTACTGTGGTCAGAATCCAGCCATAACTGAAGGTATCTCCCCTTGGTAAATTTTCCCATCTACTAGCTTCAACCCCACCCTTGTGGCTGCCACTTACTCGCCTCTTGACTATGCTGAATTTGGTGTGGGAGAAGTGAATTTTCCCACACTGAAAGACTACATTGCAGTGGTCCCTGTGCCTAGCACAGTGACCCTAAATAAAGTCCTCTTTGGTGAACATCACAAGGCTCATTCAAGTATTTTTGATTTAACAGCATTAAATATTATCAGAAAAAGAAATGAAAGACTCCCTAACCAATCACCTACTTGCCTTTGTTTGAGAGCAATAAATTTATTTATGTTGGTCCATTACTCATTTTAGAATTTATCTCAGCAGCTTGATTTACCTTCAGAAAACTTCAGATTCAAAAGATAGCACATATAGGAAGGCCCCAGTAAACCTCCAGGATGTCTTGTGATATCTGTTAGGCCATTTATTACCTCATTCCTTTCTTGGTTTCATCAGAGTCCTTTAGTAGGTACAGAGGAAGAAAAACAAGCAGGAAGGAGGTTGAGTGTGTGCTTCTCAATTGGTCCATGGGCTTGCCAGAACATATTGTATCCACAGACACACGCACAACAAGTCTTTAGCTGCTCTAACGTTCTCATTGAGAATTTACAATGTCTGTTTGATCTTAAAGTTTAGTTTCGGGCATGCAATCACTTATGAGTTGGAAAACATTATCCACTGGGGTATATCCTTTTCAATAGCCATAAAAAGTTTTTTTTTTAATTTTATTTTACTTTAGGTTTTGATGTGGAGCAATTTTCTCTCATAAAGAAGCATCCTGAATTTATAAGAGACGATAACATCCCACTCCATCCATCAAGTAGCATCCCTCCAGCTTTGGATGCTGAAACTGCTACTTGCTGCCTTTTTTCTGTTTCGTTTAAAGAGAAACGCATTTATTACCTCAGAAAACCTTGGAGTAAACATCTGAAAGTCACCTTTATTTTTCTTTCCATTTCCTTTATTTTATTTTATTTTTTTACATGTTATAGAAGTGCTAATCACGTAGTTTAGTAGTATCATCAAGCAGCCGTGGCCTGTGGGTGTAAAAGGGAAGGAGATCATGTGAGGGATGAAAAAGGCTTTGTTCAGGGCAGAGTAGCAGCAAGAATTTGTACATCATCATCAAATGGATTGTTCTCTCTCTCTCTCTCTGCCCCATGGTACTGCTTCTTACAGTTAACAGTGTCTAAACTTATGGAGCACTTAATAGGTTGCTTTGTCTGTTCTATAGACATGTGTGTGTTTGGAGACAGATTCTTACAGTGTCATTTAGGCTGGTCTCATGGTCCTCCTGCCCCAGTTTCTTTAGGGCTGGGATTACTTGCATGAGCCCTCATACATTGCTTATTCCTATTTACTTCTCAGCAAATACCTGTGACAGAGCTATCATGATCTGCATTTCTCACTTGAGGAAACCAAGGTATAGCTGGTAAGACCCTGGGCTGTGGACTGATCCTGGTCCATCTGAATTCAGAGGCTGAGCCCTTCCTTCTCTGCTTCACAAAGGACTGGCTACATGATTTTCAGGATGGGTTTACCCATCCTTACAAGGGAAGATTACTGCTGCCAAGGCTTTCTAATAAACTTGTATTGCCTGATCAGATAGTACCAACTGTAAAAGGTAGCACTTTTACAGGCTCCTTCTTTCTCCCTGTATCATGTTGCATGTGGTAACATGGGCAACTGTGGTAGTTTGAATATAATTGGCCCCTAAAAGCTCATAGGGAATGGCACTCTTAGGAAGGGTGGCTTTGTTGGAGTAGGTATGACCTTGTTGGAGGAAGTGTGTCACTGTGGCAGTAGGCTTTTATGTCTCATATAATCTCGAGCCACACCCAAGGTCTTAGTTCACTTCCTGTTGTCTTTAAATCAAGATGTAGGACTCTCACCTCCTTCTCCAGCACTATGTCTGCCTGCATGTCATCGTGTTCCACCATGATAATTGACTAAACCTCTGAAACTGTAAACCACCCAATTAAATGTGTTCCTTTATAAGAGTTTCTGTGGTCATGGTGTCTCTTCCCAGATATCAAAACCATAGCTAAGACAGAAGTTGATACCAGTGACTGGGTTATTGCTGTGATAGGCCTGACCATGTTTTTGACTGGAGTAATAGGGACTTTGGGAGTTTGGGTTAGAAAAACAGTGGAATGCTTTAAGCTCTGGCTAATGGATCTCACTAGTAGGAACATGAAAGACAGTGGTACTGAGTGTGATTTGATGAATGTGGGGGCCTGACTCGAGAGGTCTCAGAGGAGAAGAATATTAACCTAGAGATGGTTCTTTTGATATTTTGTTAAAGAATGTGGCTGTTTGCCCTTGTCCAAAGAATCTGCCTGAGGCTAAAGTGAAGAGATTTGGATTAATTCTGTTGCCAGAAGAAATCTCAAAACAACCTAATATAGACTCTCATGTGTGGTTGCTACTGTTCATGCTTATGAAGATCTAAAATGGAAAGGTGTGAGCTGAGCATTTGTAGGAGGAGGGCTGGCTTGTTCGTCCCAGCCACCCGGCTAGCTTAGCCCCAAAATAACCATACAGAAACTGTATTAATTAAATCACTGCTTGACCCATTAACGCTAGCTTCTTATTGGTTAATGCTTACATCTTAGTTTAACCCATTTCTATTAATCTGTATATCACCATGAGGTCATGGCCTACCAGTAAAGTTTTGGCACATCTATCTGCAGTGGATCCATGGTATCTCCCTGACTCCGCCCTTCTTCCTCTCAGCATTCAGTTCCATCTTCCCCACCTACCCAAGTTCTGCCCTCTCAACAGGCCAAGGCAGTTTCTTTATTCATTAACTAAGAAAAGCAACACTCAGATAGAAAGACCTTCCAAACTGAGCAAGGAAAAATACAAAAGGCACAACTTGAGGAGGAAAAGAGTGACAGGAAGTGGAATGGAGCTAAGTCCTGTGTCGAAGAAAATAAACATATTAAGAAATAAAATAAAAGGGGTGGTGATCTCAGGGTAAGATCCCACCTAACTAAGTTTTCAACTTGTGAAAGGCATGAAAGAAAAGCTTAAAGCTGGATGTGGTGGGGTACACATTTAACTCCAGCACTCAGAAGCCAGAGGCTGGTAGATCTCTGAGTTTGAAGCCAGCCTGGTCTACAGATCAAGTTCCAGGACAGTCAAACTTAGACAGTGAAGGAAGCCATTGAAAATAGAAAGCTAATGAAGATATAATTGAACAAGGGAATCATGTTTTACCCCCAGTAAGCAACAGAACTTGGCAGCTTCTTCCACCTGGTTCTGGAGTTAAAGATAGAAGAAAGGGGTTATGGAATTTGTCTCTGTGAATAAAAAAAAGCTGCTGAGGGCAGGCATGTGTCAGGGGTGTCCCTGAATAGAGGCCTAGAACGGCTATGGGTGAAGCTGTGAAGGTTAAGCCTGGATTGCCTTGGAGACCCCAAGATGCTGGAGATGGCAGAGTTGAGGGATACCTGCCAAGGAAATCGGCCAACAGGAAGTGGAAACAGCCCAAGAGAGATAAATATATTGCAGTCAACAAAGGAAGGTGAAAGAAGTTGGAGTTCTGAAACATTCTTTGACATCAGATGTGGAGAGACAGAGTTTGGAGTTTTTACCAGTTGATTTTTGGTGTTGCTTTGGTCCAGCATTTCCTCGCTATATTCCTTTCCCTACCTTTTGCAATAGTAATGCATATAATGTACCATTGTATGTTGGAAGTATGTGATTTTTTTGTTTTTATTTTATAGGGGATTACAGTTAACAGATTTCATGAATTTCAGAAGAGACTTTGAACTTTTGAATACTGTTGAGACTGTCATAGACTATGGAGGCTTTTAAAATTGGACTAAATGCATTTTGCATTATGATGTGGTTACAAGCTTATGGGGGACAGGGAATGGAGTGTGGTAGTTTGAATGTAATTGGCCCCCATAAGCTCATAGGGAATGGTACTATTAGGACTTGTGGTCTTGTTAAAGTAGGAGTGGCCTTGTTGGAAGAAGTGTGCCGCTGTGAGGGTGGGCTTTGGGGTCTCATACTTGCTCAAGCCTGCCAAGTGTCCCAGATCACTTCCTGTGATCTGCAGATCAAGATGTAGGGTTCTCACCTCCTTTTCCAGCACCATGTTTGCCTACACATCATCATGTTCAACCATTATGATAATGGACTGAACCTCCAAACTGTAAGCCACTCAATTAAACGTTTTCTTTTTTAAGAACAGCCATAGTCATGGTGTCTCTTCACGGTAATAGAAACCCTGACTAAGATACTATCATGGTACTCACAAAAGCTTGGGTTACAAGACCTTGCTCGTTCTGTGTTCCTGTCCATCACCTCACCCAGGAGATCACTGCCACATGGGAGCTGTTTTGAATTTTGTGGTTACATAGGCCTGGACCTACCTTGCATCCCTCTCAGAAGTGCTCCTTCTAATCCCATGTTCTGGGGAGCACTTGGTGGGAGTAGCAGAAGGCTTTCCATGGATCTCTTTCTCCCACCCAGTTTCCAGGTGGATGCCTGACTTAGCTCACCTACTTCGGCCCTTTTAGAGCAATGAATTGAGACATGGGGTCTTATAGCCTCTTCAGAGATGGAGATGTGGTCATGTCTGCTGCTGTGTGGAAGAAGACTGTACCCAACAGAAGAGAATGTACCCTTTTGAGAGATGAGTCATCTAAACGGCTAGGTAACATTTGTTTCTGAATCCATTTAACTCTAAAGTCTGGTGCACTCCTGACCCATTTATGTCATCTATCAGGCATGTTATTATACCTTTTACCATATTTTGCAGTAAGTAGACATGAGAATGATGTACGAATCCAGACTTTGTGAGGAGAATTCAGCAATGGGGCGGGGGAGCTGTCACTACGACATTGTTTTGATGGGCATTTACAGCCTGATATAATTAATATTAAAGCTTGGTAAGTTTAGCTTCCTAGGTAATTTTCATTAGCCGGAGGAGCACAAAACAGTGTTTTAAATTTATGTTGTTGGCATAAATTTAAGACTTCTGGACATTTTGTATTTTTGTCTAGGTATAGTTCAGTGTTTAGGATGCATACCTAGCCTATACATGACACTGGGTTTGCTCCCCACAGATGAAAAATAGTACAAATGTGCCTATATGGAACACAATCACACTTTCTTCCATATTTCATCGATTTGAATGAACAGCTGCCCTCTCTTACTCACACTCCCCCAGGGTCATTGGAAAGAAGAGATAGACAGAAATGACCCAGACTCGTGGAACATTTTCTACTTTAAATGTATGATGATTTCGTGCATGCACTGAGTGCTTGAGAAATGGCATGCAGGGTTAATTTTCTGTTCCCCAGAGCATCATGTCTATTTAAAGAAGAGCTTAGGGACTTGACACCAAAGCCTTGGAGTCTACAGATATATTTATCTTTATTCAGCCACATGTAAGATAAACTTTAGGAAAAAAAAATCCATGATATTTTCTATGCTTTTCCTATGTGGGTGTGTGTTGGAAGAAGGAAGTCTCAGCATATTTAAAAAACAATTCTGTATATTTAGTGGAAGTCTGTTTTTTTTAAATAAATAAAACCAGACTTCCACTAAATATACACTGCACTATTTTATCATTGTTTATAGACAAACTCTGATATTAATTGTTTTTGGTAGCTTATTAAATTACTTCTTGGGCAAAGCCTTGAAGAACAAAGATAAGAGAAGGAAAAATAAGTCTAAGGAAAGGTGGAGAGGAGGAGGAGGTGCTGGTTAAAGAAGAGGAGGGTAAGATGTGAACCACATTGCTGTCTCTCGAGTGAGGGAAAGAGGCAAGTGTCGGGTCTGGAGAGGTTTCTCAGGAGTTGAAATCACTTTTTCTTGCAGGGTACCAGTGTTCAGTTTCCAGAACCCACATTGCAGTTTACAATTGTCTGTAACTCCAGTTCCAGCAGATCTAACACCCTCTACTAGACTACTAGATTTCCAGGGCACTATGCATTTGTGTGGTGCATGTATACACACACACACACACACACACACACACACACACACACACACACACACACGTGTAGGCAAACACTCCTACACATACGATTACAACTCAGTTTTTCTTCTAAGAGCCATGTAGTACTGGTTCTAGAAGTGGGTGGTGGTGGTGGAGGAGCTTTGGGGAGAAAGGTCATCTTCTTGGTAGTTCATCTGTTGAAGTTTGCAGTCAAGGTAGAAGGCACCCAACTTTACAGATGTTCAGGTTCTCGCACTTGGGTTGAAGTGAGGATCCAGATGGCTTCTGTGTGAGAGGTCAGAGTCTGAGAGGCTCAAGGCTGTGAAGGTTCTCTCAGCTAAGGTTGCTGCCCTGAACTGTGATGTCATTCTATTTAGTGGGTGATCTAGAGGTGACAAAGGTGCCTGGGCTCTGAGGTCCATGCTCTGCCATAGTCACAAACCATAAACATTTTGCTCTGGCCTAGTACAAGTGTTTAAGGCTTGGAAGAAAAAAGTATTCTGCTACTCAAACACTAGACTCAGTACCTTTCTTGGAAAGTGTGCCTCCAATACAATGCTTCCAGGAAGTGACCGTGGTTCTGGTGAGAGCCGAGTGTGACTGTGTCCTTTTGTGTGAGCAAGAAGGACTCCTCCTATATTTAAAAGACCCACTTGGTTCTAGCTCTCATTATCACTGATGTCACCAGAAGCCATGAAATAAGATGAGGAAACTTTCTTCTTTTATAAACAGAGGGCAAGGCAACAAATAGAAGTCTCTAGGAGGGCAACTAACCAGAAGGAGGTCATATTTATGCTCCTTAGCCAGTGTTGAATTTAAGTATAGGTATGAGTTTGGCACACCAAAAGAAAAAGAAAAGAAAAACAAAACAAAACAAAAACAAAACCAGACGTTATGATCCAGAGTGATGGTTATTTTATTTCACATAATTCTGTCAATAGGACTTGTCAAATGTCTAACCTAAAAAATGAGTGAACCCTGGAGACAAGGAAATAAAGGTCTTTTGATTTCAGATAGAAATTAGACCCAAATTTAGCCAGTGGCAGGAGGCACATTTATTTCATTTTGAGTTATTGAATGGATAGCTTTCAGGTAGCAAGAGAAGGGGTTTATACGGTAACCTTTCCACCTTATCTCTTGCATGGGGTACCAGAGAGCCAGCTCCCTGGGGTGTGATGACACACAGACTGAATGGACCCAGAAATACTGGTGACATCAGAATCTTTGGCAATCTTCAGTCCTCTGAGAAACTAGAGACGATCCTGTGAGAAAATATTGGAGATGCAGGCTCATAGGATTCACCTAAAATCTATCTAATGATTGTTTGTGAGAGGCTCAGGACATGCATTCACATTAAGCCATGGAAGAATTTGTAGACACATCAACTTCTGATACCTAGTCGGGTCTAGGATGGCTTCAATATGAAGCTTTGGATCTCAAGGAACAGCCTCTGGCTTCCCTTGGTAGGATTATTTCTAACTGGTTAAAATCTACAGTTTTTCAGTACTCACAGTGCAAGTTTGACTTGTACCCATGGGTTGTTAAGGGGACCAAGAGCCCTGACACCTAGTCAAGGAAGGTATAATGGTGGGAGATGTTAAGAGCCACATAGAAAGGTCTTTACCAGAAAGCCAAGCATCAGGAACAGCATGTGAACAGGATTTCACAGAGACTCAAGACTATAAATAAAGTGTACCATGAACTCCTTTTCCTGTTGTCTGCCCTTTCAGAAGGGTAGACTTCCATGTATATGTGCACTGATTTGAATGAAAATTTTCCAAAAAAAAAAAACCCAACCCTACAGAAACTACTATGAACAAACTCAGGTAGTGACAGCTCTTCTTGTACAATAGAACTGAGAGCCAAGCGTATGGAGCAGTGTTTAGAGCCTCCATTCAGTTTCTGCACTAAAATCTAGAAAACCAGGCCTTGTTAGCCTCCAGGTATTCCTTGATGTTGCTTTGTCAATTCTCTAGTGTTTACTGATCCCCCATCCAGATGTTGGCATCCTGCAGGATGTTACATAGATAGCATAAGCCCTTTATTCTAGTATCAGTGTGAGAAAAGGTGAATCAGAGTGTGAGGAATCTATTGAGAAACTGGGGTACCTGGGTAAGAGAAAATGGAAGGATCTGAGAATTGAAAGAAACAAAACAATAGCCTGCCATTGGGAAGTAAAAAATGATGTAGACGTAAATGCTATGTCTCCTTGTCTCAAGACTTCCTGGTGCTGATTTATCCTATTGTATGGATCACAAAGGAGCTCCACTCTTTCCAGATCTGCCAGCAACTGTTCCCAGACTAAGAGCTGCTCTGGAGACTTGCAGGATAGCTATGTGAGAAAATGAAGGTTCTTTGGAAGAGGTTTCAGAAATTCAACCAAAGCTAAAATTGTCTTTGGAGTTCACATCTTTTTTTTCTTCCCTTTGTTGAAAATCATTTTCTCTTCACATTTTATATAAAATAAATATAAAGTGTGAAGAGAAAATGATATATGTATGTATGTATATGTACACACACGCACGCATGCACACACACACACGCGCGCACACACACACACACACACACAATGGTTATGGCTCTCTTTCCTCAACTTCTCTCAATTCCTCTCTACCTCCTCTCCCATACAGAAGCACTCCATTTCTATTTCTCATCAGAGAACAAACAGACATCTAAGAAATAATACCATAATATAATGTAATATGATAAAGCAAAATTTGGTGCATTGGAATTATACAAACCAAACACAAGGAAACAAACTGGAGAGAAGGCGCAAGACACGTAGAACCACTCATTCACACACTCAGGAATCCAAAAGAATTCACTAAATTGGAAGCCATAATTTATATATAAAGGACCTATAGGGTAAAAAGATAGAAGAAAAAATATCAACAAAACAAAATTTAAAAACATGTAAGATACATTTCTAAGACCATTCCATATACTATAAGCAGTTGTGGTCTGCCTGTTTTTAAGCCATTATCTCTCTCCACCAGGCCACCTATCCCTTAGACTTTAAAGATGTTGTTCAGCACCGTGAAGAGTATCATAAGAGCCTGTCTTTTGCCTGGACCACCCAAGTCCAGAGATGGCATCCAGTGCTTCTAGAGGTACTCACATAGAGGAAAAAGCTTCAGGATGCAGTTCTGTGTAAGGTCAGAAGACACCAAGAGTCTGAAGACACAGCCCACAGTGTGGGTTTCACAAAGACTGGATCAAAGCCCAGCTAAGTGGCAAATGCAAGAAGATTTTGGTGTAAAGAGAGCTCTGGGAATTAATTGGTACACAGACTGTAAATCTATACAGTTTGTTTCTTGCAGTGTAAGCACAGGGAGAATTATGGGGTTGATGTGTACCAGTCTTAACATTTTCTGTGGTGTTTGTTGTTTCTAAGGCAACCAGATGTATACAGACCACACTAAATCAATGGTCTTTTCTTAAATGTTTGTTGGTTCAGTATTTTTAATTTATGAAATAATTTTCTTTTAGCTCTGGACTCATCCTGCCTTTATGATAATTATTTGCGTTATTTACAATATTGTTAAAGCTTAGGATTTTGTAAATACAAGTCTATCATAATGTTTAATTACTAAAATAAATCTAGAGTGCAAAGTTAAAGTTTTAACATTAACACCTAAATTCAGTATGTACTATATCTTGTAGTACTTAAAAATTCATGCTGTAGCAGATTCTCTATGGCCACACTTAGGTTTTCTGGTTCATCAGGAATGCTCTATCTATTTTGGGCACAGTTCTCACTTTCTATTGTTCTATCCAGTTATTGCTTCTTACTGTGAAGTGTATGTGATAGATTTTTTGTCTTAGCTTTCCTTGGCTGCATTTCCAAATTGACCTGACTGTACATGTTTTAGCCTTGATTTAAAATGCGTGTGCTATGATTATGTCAGCTTTACTGAGTGACTCCAAGCCAAAGTGTTTAAGGGTCAGTTAGGAAAATTGCAGGGCTGGGAATGGAGCACAGTGGTAAAGTGCTTATCTGGAAAGCACAGACTTGAGTTTGTTCTCCATCACTGCTACAAGAAAAGCACACCATTCTTCAAATATAAAATTCTGAGGGAATTAACACATGCAAACTGATGTACTGTGTTTTAGTTCTAGGCTGTTGAAAGAAACTTCCTGAGGAAGACATGGGACATGTTAGCTTTACCTCAAAAGTATAAGGAGAGACAAATTGACCATTGGAAGCAAAAAGGCCAAAAAAAACCAGGCTTGTCTTAGAAAATGTCTGGTAAGTTGTAGACTACTTAACGGTAGGCAGGATTATGTTCCTACAACCAAGGCTGAAAATAAACAGTGGTGTGCATTAGAATTTTGACAGCATTTGACTGAGTTTGATGGATTTATTCAGAAGTTTGCAACAGGGCTGGTGGAAGGTACAAAATATTAGATGGGTGAAATGCAGAGAGAGTGGAGTTGCAGTTTTTCCCCTCTGTGCTCTAATAGCAGTGGAATCGTGTTTTCAGAAAGATGAGATGCGCGAGGAAGAAGCCTAGTGCTCTGGCTGCCACATAATGGTGAGAAACCCAAGCCATGGGGAAGAGTATGTAAAAATGTTTGCTGGTGAGCACTAAACGGGGAAAGGCTGTTTAAGAGAGTTTACCCTGCACAGGGGATAGTGCTCCTCCCAGAAGACATAGGTTACCAAATAAAAGATCCAGGGCTAGGTGCGAAAACCTCTCCCTGAGCCCCACCTCAAGCAATACAAGTTATTGCATTGGCTCTTCATTGCCCAGGAGAACTTGATAGGGAGACCTTATTGCTGAAGGCGCCACACATTTGATCACATGACTTGGGGAGATCAAACTGACCTGAAGGTTTGCTTCTGCTACCTAGCTTTCATGGCACTGGGAGGTGCTATGCAGGCTTCTGGGGAAGACAAGTCACAAGCAGCTTTACATAGCTGCGTGGTCTGGAAAGACATAGTCATATGTGCAAGAGTGGCGTGATGATTGTGGGAGCATTGCTTTCTGACTGGATTTAAGGCCTTCTCCACAGGAGAGAACTCATGCCTGGAACTGTGAATTTGGCTAACAATCCTCGACTGGGGAGGTCATGTTTCTGAGGGGAAGAATCTAATCCTAATATTTTGCTTCATGAATATAGTATCAAATTGTCCTCTAAATACTTATTTTAAGCCCATATATTAGTGTAGCTCTTAGTCAGTGTAGATGGCAGTTAATACAAAACTTATAATTTTTTTTTTTCGAGACAGGGTTTCTCTGTAGCTTTGGGGCCTGTCCTGGAACTNNNGTAGACTAGGCTGGCCTCGAACTCACAGAGATCCGCCTGTCTCTGCCTCCCAAGAGCTGGGATTAACAGTGTGCACCACCACCACCTGGCCGACTCGTAACTGGTAAAGGGGCAGAGAATAAATGACTATAGAGCCCTTAGCTATAAATAGGACATCGATATATCTCCGGTTTCCCCCCTGCCTGTAAGAGGTAGAGGTTGGAGATTATTGAGACAAGACAGTGTCTTCTGGGCATGGCAGGGCCCTACAGCAGCTGTGGTTGTCTTTGGAACACTTGCTTAAGAACAAGGCAGTAAACATCCCAGCACGCAGAGGGATGGCATGAAGCCTCCACTGAACGGTAAGAGTTGATGGCTGCTAGGAACTGGGAGGTCTCTTTTCTTTAGGTGTGTGATCCCTGGAGGTTGACTATATCCCAAAGAGTGGCCCTACCCTCATGTAGGGCAGGACTGATTAAACTCACTGGACCACATTCACAGGCCCTGTCCCATGTCCTATCTTTGTTTTACTGAAGAAAGGTTTCAGACTCCCTACTGTAACTTATACCTCAATGAATGTGATAATAATTTTGTTTGGCTCTTGGTTTGGTTTAAGTCAATTAACTTATGACTTATGAGCATATCTACTTATAGTATTTTGTAGTACATACATATCTACTTACAGTAGATATGGCTGTAAGCAATACACATAAAAGCAAGAAGTTCTAGGGCAATGTGACACACACATGATCAAAATATATTGTATGTATGTTCTCAATGAATAAATAAATAAAATGTAATTAAATATATAAAACTGGAAAGTAATATAAATTAATTGAATAAATTAATTCAAATAAAACTGTATAATATATAACACAGTTGAAAAATGCACATTGAAAACCTTATTTTTGGTGTTAAAAGACTGAATCAAGGAAGTGGGTGTGAAGAGAGACTAGCAAGGGGAAGGAGCCCGTGTGTACCCCAAGCTTCTTCCTCAGAAAGTGGGGAGATGAAAGCGGTGGAAATTTACTGAGCTTTCTAGAGGGACAAGCGCTCTGGAAGTTCCTTCAGATGATGCAGGCCTTCAGACTGCGGAGGGAGGTGGGAGGAAGGGAGGATCAAGACTGAGGCTTGATCAGGGGAGGTAGGCCCGAGGAAGACGAATGTTTCCCAGGAACCAAGGGAAACAAGGCTACTATGGTCCAGATATTTCTCAAAACAAAGAAGTGAAAATGTAGAGATCGCTGCTGCAGTGTTGGGGAGAAGGGAGTATCAGGTTCTTTTCTGGCCCCTTGAAAAGTGCGAGACTCACTCAGGATGTGGGCCTGTTAGGGGCCCTCTCCTTCCTCACACTCAGCGCTACCAAACACCACCCAGTATGGACCAGTGAGGGTGGCAGCACCACGAGGAGCAAGCATGGGCTCTGACTCTATTTCCTTCTGTTTTCCCGGATTCACTTCCTGCTATTAAAAAGCAAAATCTTGGGACACAGTTGCCAATATTTTGCCTTGAATACTGTTCCCTCCCCCAATTCACTCCCTTATTTAGAAACAACATATAGGAGAGGAGGGAGAGAGGGAGAGACAAGAGAGAGGGGAGAGAGAGAGAGACAGAGACAGACAGAGAGAGAGACAGAGAGAAACAGACAGAGACAGAGAGGAAGATAAAGTAATCTCTAACTCCATACTCCTTATCAGAAATTTCAAATTATTGCTGCGTATGCTTGCAGCAACACTCTGTTATCTGACTTAGGATGAAGACTGGTTACCAGGGACCATGTGTGAGGGATTGGAGAGCTAAGTGGTAAGGCTGTTTCTCTAGCATCCAATTTTCTGATCCTGATGAAGCTGAAATTCCCAGTAGTTACTTTTTCTCACAAAGTCAGATTCACAGGTCTTGACCCAGGTTTCTTCTTCACTAGAAGGTTTTGGACTCTCTACTGCAATGCCTCCCTCCATCAAGATGATAGCTATTTTGTCTGGCTCTTGATCTAATGCAATATGCAACAACTTATTGAGGGGATAACTATGAACAGGTCTCTGGCTGTGAGTGATATACATACAGGGACTGTGAAGCAGATTGGTAGAACTGGTGGGCAGACGGAGGAGGGGTAATAGCTTGTCTTTCTGTGCAAGGGTCGGTGATTGCTCCCATCAAGGATGGGTTGGGACAGAGGCGTTAGTACTGGGACTGTGGACTCTAGTGACAAGTAATTGGGTGACAATCACCCAATTCCATGGAGAGCATGGCAGGGTCTTAATGGTATAGGAGACCATCAGAAGCTTTGGAAGTATGAGGCCAGTGTTCGTGTGCTTGGGGTAAAGGCGGTATGTAGAGGGCTAATGGAAGGCTACAATTGGCCTGCATCGCTCAGGGGCTTGGATCCTCTTTTTTCTGTGAGTATCCAAAGCCATTGCCAGCTGCCTGCACTCTGTTGCAGAGGCTTGCTTCTCTATTTGCCTATTTGCAAACTCATCTGTGCCTCCCAGTTTTATCTGTTAAGAAGGAAAATCCAGTTCCCTTGGCCATGGTGACATCATATTTTAATCTTGTCTTTTCCACTGGCCCCTTTTATCTGAGCCATCTATTTTGCTCAGCTTTTTGGATTGACTTCTGCTATCTACACAAAACAGTTTCATTTTTTTTGACATCATTGGGAATACAGGGTCCCAGTTTTGTTAATTTTAACTTCTAGTGAAATTCTTCACTCTTTCATGGCTGACTTTAAAATAAAAAAAACACATTTATGGGCAATGAGAGTAAGTAGTATTCTGTATTTTGTTTGTTTGTTGTGATGAAGACATTATGAAATACTGAAATGTCTCATTTCCAGAGAATTAAATCATTTAAGCAAAAGTGGAAAGAAGAGAAAATGAAAAAGAAGATGTCTTGGTTCCTCTTTTGTTTCTGTGATAAGGTACCATGATCAAGTCAACATATTGAAAGAAAGCATGAAATGGGGCAGTTTCAGAGGCTGAGTCCATGACCTTTACAGTGGGGAGCCTGGCAGTTGGCAGGCTGGCATGGCACTGACGCAGTAGCTAAGAGCTTATACTTCCATCCATAAGCACAAGGCAGAGAAAGCTAACTGGGAACGGCACTGGATTTTGAAACCTCAAAACCTATCCCCAGTCACACACCTCCTCTGACAAGGTCACACCTCCTAATCCTTACCAAACAGTTCTATTACCTGGGAGCCAGTATTCCAACAAATGAATTTGTAAGGGCTATTCTCATCCAAAGCACTACGGGAGGATCGTGGTTGGCATTCGTTTTGCTTAACAAGTTCAGCATTGGAAGTGCGGCAAGTCTTTCTGTGTTGCTGTAGTTATTAAATCGAACACTTGTGATTGGTTCTTTTCCCAGAGAGTTCATGGTTAAGTGGGTCATGCCAAAGAACTTTTCTCTCTTGGTAAAGGTAGTTTTGTTGGCTTAGTACTAAAATTCTAGTTCCACATGTTATTTTCAATTAAACAAACAAAAATAAAAACAAAAACCAGGAATCCAGGAAGATACTGAGTTTATAGGCAGTCTGGGCTATACAGGAAGTTCATTGTCAGTCTAGACATATAGTTAGATCCGGCCTAAGAAAACTAAGGTCTGGGACTGTAGATCAGTGGCAGAGTGCTGCCTAACATGTATAAGCCTTGGGTGCCATCTGCAGCACTGAAGGGAGGGAGGGGAGGAAGCATCTAAATGCTTAATGAAGGGGAGCAGTTCGGTAAATATGGCATACCCACTAGAACATGTATGCCATTATTAAAAAGATGATTTCCTGGACTATTATGGGGAAGCATGTTGATGCAATGTTAAAGGGAGGGAAGCATAGTGTGAAATTACATATTGCCTGAGATCTTAAACACTTCAGGAATTACCTGTGCATGTTAAATAGAGGTAGCTTCGAGACAGATAGTCAACACTGCAGCTTCTCTAGTCGGGGCTGTCTATGTGTAAGAATACCAGTTCCCTTAGCTTAAGCCTAAAGCTAAGTGAACAAGACACAGTCTTGAGCATGAATAAATACATTTTCAAGAGAAAGAGTTCTTCCTCAGGTGAGTAGCGTTGGTCAGCCTCCACCCAGATGTAAAACTCAGCAAGCTTGCTTCCTTGCCATTCTCTAGTCTCCGCTCATCCCGTCTAGTCTGATACCTGTTGTTGGGCAGATGGCTTTTACCATGTTTGCATGTCTCCAAGAAAATCTGGTCAGGGACCCTGATGCCTAATGACATCTGTTGGGGACCAGTGTTCATAATAACTCAGCAGAGTCACATGGAGATTTCTAGCAGCTTCTTTCTCACAGTGTCAGAAGGGAACCAGCTTTAGCAACTGTTCGGCATTCATATTTGCGGAGTCTGGTGAAAGGTTATGGTGGTAGGGGGCTACCTGAGAGGTTTTCATGGGGTTGCTTCCATGTTATGTGGAGATCCAGAAGAAAACATCTTGTTGTTATAAAAAGAAAGGAATGAAAAGCAAAAAGAAATAGAGTAAACCATTAAATAAAAAAACAGGCTGGTTACTGCAGTGTGTGAACCTGCTCTTAAAAGGCACAGTGGCCTTCCTGAGGGGGATGGGATCTCAGTTCCTCCTCTTCAGTGAGTCGTTATTCCTCTTCATAACTCTTCTCGCCCTTCCTGTCATGCTATCTAGGAACTGCAATGGTGATTTCTTGAGGGTAACTGTCTTCTGGGCCCCACCTTCCTCCTTCACTGTGAAAGCTCTGTCAGGTCAGAGAAAGCAAGAAAAAGCAAACACCTGCTCATACGTGCTTATTGCTGAGCCCTTCAGAAGAGCCAAGAGATGGAATTAGCCTAGATGTTCGTGCAGTACATGTGTACAGTGGAATTTTATTCAGCCACACAGAAGAATGAAATTATGACAGATGGAGGAAAATGGATGGAAGAGAAATAAGTCAGACTCAGGAAGATAAATATAACATTTTCTCTCATATATGCCAGATATTGTTGTAAATTTGTGTGTTTGTAAATCTATATGTAGAACATGATAGTAGAAAGGGACTATGGCAGTAGAAGGTGGGGTCTCAATGGATGGGGAGGGGAAACTATGGAGAATAATGGTTTAGAAATGTCATGAAAACAGAAAGAAATAGTTGGGTGGAGGAACAGGATGAATGAAGCAGGGAGAAATGTCAACAAAGTGAAATGATGCACATGTGTGAAATATTCAGCTGAAATCTAGTTTTCATATGCTAACCCCCAGTTAATAATAATAAATAATACAACCACCCCAAAGCTATCTCAAGTCTTTCTGTACTTCTGTGTCCTGGAATAGAGATATCACCTTGTCCAGAGATGTCCAGCCCAAAACAATTATTTGAAGTTGATCTATTTCTTTCCTACTCTGTCCTTCTGACCCAACCCATGACTCAGTATCAGTTTGGTGAGCCTCTGTATCTGTCTGAGATTCACTGGCAGAGTAATTGCCTGCCTGTGTTAAGTCCTGAATGCCATCACTATCACTGGAGGGAGGGTGGGGAGCATATAAATGCATGATGAAAGGAACCTGTTTGATAAGTATGGCATACTCACTAGAATGTATATGTTGTCATTGAAAAGATGATTTCCCAGACACTTATGGAAAAATATATTAATATAATATTAAGGGGAGGGAAGCAGAGCATGAAATTATACATTTCCTGAGATCTGAAATACTTTGAAGAATACTTGTGCTTGTTATGTATACAAAGTTTGAACAAGAACATGTAGGCGAGGGTTGACCAACTCTTTGGCTGCCTTTTATCTTGACAACCCACCTCCCAATCTGGTAGCTTAGAAACACAGAGAATACCATCTTAGAAGGGTCCAGCAATGATCTTCTCCACCCCCACTTTCTAGATGAGAACCTCAATGCTGGAGAATGCTGTTCCAGGTCACATGATTATCGCGAGCAACATGCAACAAAGTCCAGATCGTTGCTGTCCCGATCTGGGGACCTTTTTTTTTTTTATTACACACCCATTCTTATTGGAGTTGTGCCTTGGCCCTAGAAACTTCATAATTTTGCCCAATCGTCATCTCTTTCACAAAACCTTTATGGGTAGACTTTGTTGTAAGAAAACGCAAAGCCCAGTGTAGCATTTTAAAAACTCCTGCAGAACTTTGTAGTTCTCAGGGCTGCCATCAAATAGGGTGAGCTCTGCCCATGTTTTACCCTTCCAGGTGGACTTTGAGTCCTTTGACTGGAGCGATTTTTAATTTTTGTCTCATGCTGCCTGGCATGGTGTTGGTTTTTGAGGATGCTCAATAAGGCATAATGAAATAATGAATGATCCAATAATGTACACATTGGAATAGTGCCTTTTTTCCCTCCTAAAGAGGAGTCACTTTGAATGAGAGTGAGATAAATTTCTGGGGACCAGGAACACTGTGAGTTATGGGGAAGCCTTTCTGCCTCTCTGGCTGAATGAGCAGTGATAACATTAAAATGGCAACTTTAAAGTAGCTAGCCATGATTTAGGGACTACATTCAGATGGCTTTTTGTAAATAAATCAATAGCCGCCTATAGCCAGCCAGGAGGACTTCCCCTCACAGGGAAGGTTTCAGGTGTTTCCCTGACCCAGAGGGTATGGCCACTGAAGTCACTCAGCAGTGCTACTGTCTGCTCCAATGTGACTTCTGTCACTTGTTACTGAGAAGACTTCCCCCACCCAGCTAGCTCATTGCTCCATCATTGAGGCTGCGGCAACTTGGCATGGGTTATCCCAACTTTGGGTATTTCCTGCAGTGTGGCTGATATTTTCCCAGAGTTTCTGTGTTTTCTCATTGGACATTCAGGATCCTTGAAACTTAAAACCATCTCCTGATAAAGACGTGTGGGAAACTCTGTTTATGAACATCTGTCTTTGAATTATGTTCCATCTCAAAGAGTACATGAGTCTAGGAAATGGTGAAGTCACTCCATGTCTCCCCTCCTCGCTGAAATATTTCTGATTCATTTCCCTAATCGAACAGGCCAGGATCTCTGGATTTACAGGTAGCAATTCACTATTTTGAAATGCTGATTGGTGTTTCTAAGCCAATTTGAGCTGAGTAGGGAAGAGTTTCACCAAGTTCTTTCCTTTCCTCACCATTTATAGAACATTAAATAACTTTTGAGTCACCCAGGTGCATATGGAACTACTTTATGCAGAGTCTCTAAACTACAGGAGTTCAGATCTCAAATGGAGGCACAGTTCAAGGGGAGAGGAGTATTGAGTGAAGCTGAGAAGTTGGGGGATCCCAGCTTATGAGAAGCTCTGGTGTAGGAGTAAGCTTGTATGCTAGTGAGCAACACTCTGCTTATGCTTTCTATTTAATTAAGAATTGTTTTTATTTTATGCATACAAGTGTCTGCCTGCATGTGTGTATGTTCACTATGTGCAAGTCTGGTGCCCGTGGAGGCCAGAAGAGGGCATTAGATCCCTTGACACTGAAGTTACAGAGTGTTGTGAGCTGCTGTGTTGGTGCTGGGAACTGAACCAGGGTCCTCTGTAAGAACAGAAGATATTCTTAACCATTGAGCCATTTCTCCTGCCCCCATGGTGTCATACACATCTCTCTCTCTCTCTCTCTCTCTCTCTCTCTCTCTCATCTATCTCTATCTGTCTGTCTGTCTGTCTATCTATCTAATGCATGTGTGCATGCCATGATCTACATATGGACATCAAAGGACAGCCCACGGGAGTTAGTTCTCTCCTTCCCTGGTGTTTATCCCTAGGATCAAACTCATATTTTCGGGCTTGATGGCAAAGTCCCCATTACTGAGCCACCTTGTCAACCCTGTTTCTGGTGTCTCCCAATGTCCAGTCTATTGACAAAGGAAATGCCAAATGTTTTGATGCAGTGTGTGTGTGTGTGTGTGTGTGTGTGTGTGGTGTGCAAATGTGAATGTCTTTTTTTCTTTATCACTCTCTACCTTATTTTTTTGAGACAGGGTCTCTCACTGAACTTAGAACTCAAGTATCTTGGCTAGACTGGCTAGCCAGCAATCAAGAGCGAACCTCCAATCTCTGTTTCTCAGTGGCACTGTTGCTCCTAAATTTTTATATAAGTTCTGGGTATCAAACTCAGACCCTAATCCTTGTTCAGTGAGCACTTTATAGGCTGAGTCATCTCCCCAGACTTGTTTTTCCCTTTACAAATACTATTACCATACTACTTATGCACATCATTGCATGCACATGAAAATATGACTGTAGGATCAATTTCCTGAATGCAGTCACTGTAATAAAAAAATGTATTGTAATCTTCCTTACAGGCTATGTCAAAGTTCATCCCCAACAACATACCTGGGATGATCTTTCCTTTTTCTAACTCTAATAAATGTAAGTATATTTCACCTCATACAGTGCAACAGCCTTTGATTCTATCCCCTAACAAATGTCATCCTTGCAGAGGTAGAGACGGTCAACCTAGCTCTGTTTAACATTAAAAAGCACAGGTTTTAAAAGGACAACATTACGTCCTGTGAATAGGCAGAAGATTATGTTCTGTTTTAGTTCAGAGTTGTGTTCCAGTGGGAAACCATCAAGAATCATTGTGAGACGTGCTCAGCCTCCAGGCTGTTAGACTCCAAAATTAAGGGTGATGACACAGGACTCCTAATTACTCACACTGGACAGATAGCATTTCTGATTTTCTTTTCTCTATGTTTTTGGGTGGTGCTATTTTCTGAGGAAATGATTGATCCAAGTCTCATTTGTCCTAAACATTTATCTTGGCATATGTAGGCCTCTTTAATTAGTCTGCTACATCAATAGTTATATATAAATGTGTGTATTTATATATATATAACACATATATAAATATGTGTTCCTTTCATGGGATAATAAAGCGGTAATGGCATATGATAATTTGGATGTATTACAGAACTTCAAACTTAAGCCTATGTTTTCCCCCCACACTGTTTAGTGGAAGATAAAAGCAGAAAGTTGTGATTTTTAGGTACAAATTCCATGAATATGAAATAAGAGACAAATGAAGCTTGGCCTAAGCATCCTTTCAACATCTCCAGTCCCTTCTGACCCCATGAAGTCCATTCTCATATAAATGAAAAGTAATTGAGAAAACTTACAAAGAACCAATGTGGAGCTTTGAGAACCAGTCTCGGGCAAGTTACACAGATAAGTGAAACAGTTAAGTGGAAGCAAACTGAGTTTGGCTTTGGTTACATAGTTGTCCTCCTTGCAAGGCAGATGCTCATTATTCATATAATCAAAAAGGAAATCAAACAATCAAGCGGCTTGCATTTGGCCGAGGACTGCTCTTCAAGACAGTCTATCAGAGAGCAGAGATAACAAAAAGAGAAAGCAAATTTGTCAGGGTTCCTTTCTTTAAGGAACAGAAGGCAAAAATAATGACCAATTTAATAACTCTGGGAGTGCTAGCTGCAGGCGGTTATATATACGTGGACAGAAGTCAATGAGAAGCGGCAGGGGCTAGGCAACTCCAACAGCCCTGAACAAACAGGATTAGATTTTTCAATTGGAAAGCAGTTCCCAAAGCTCAGGGGCAGGTTGTTAGGGAGCCAGGCCAATCTTCCTTCCTCTGGCTTATCCGTGGACCCCCTATTCACGCCTGTTCCTGCTGAGCACCTTCCAAGTGCTCTTCTCGTCTGTCCTGGGGGCCTTCCACATTGTTCTCTGTTTTTCCATTGCCCTGGACTTCCGCTTAGGCCTTTCATCATGCCCAGTGATTCCCAGCTTGCCATTTCACTTCCCACCACAGCAATCCTTTCTTATGCTCCGTAACGCCCAATGTTAGATGCTCAGTGAACTCCTTGAGAACCTCGAATACAGGGGTTCTCAACCTGTGGGTTGCAACTCCTTTGGGGTCTAATGATACTTTCATGGGGGTTGTCTAAGACCATTGGAAACACATATTTTCTCTACTGTTCACAACAGTAGCAAAATTACAGTAATGAAGTAGCAATGAAAATAATTTTATGGTTAGGGGTCACTACAGTGTGAGGAACTATCTTAAAGAGTCACAGCATTAGGATGATTGAGAGTCACAGCTCCAATATTAAATAAAAATTATCGTAAGACCCAAAAGTCCAGCTCCTGGGCCTTTACCCCAGAGAACTGAAAATGTGTGCTCAGATAAGTCCTTGAAATGTTTATAGTAACACTTTCTACTTCAAGGTAGATCCAACCTCAATGTCCGTCAGCAGATAAAGGGCTAACCAAACTGCAGTTTGTCCCCATAACAGTGTATCATTTATCTTTAAAAAAGAAATAATTCTACTACTTCATGTATTCGTGCTATAGTGCAGGTGAACACAGAAAGTGTTGGATATTGGGTGATGGAAGAGAAACAAGTCATAAAGCTTGCACATTGACTTATTTGATTTATTTGAAATATCCAGAACAGACAGCCAACTAGGGGTTGTCAATGATTAGGGATGGTAAGTGGAGAAATACTGTTTATTGGATATGAGCTTTTGAGGTAATGAAGATATTTTGGAACCAGGTTTTTGGCACCCTGTAAACTGGTGGCATTGAATTGTTTACTTTAAACTGTTCAATTTTATGTTACAAATTTTACCTCAATTAAACAATGGCGACATAGTAACTCCCACAGGAAGCATACCACCGAGAGCAACTTGAATGCCGTCTCTCTTTATACGATTCAGTTGCTTTCCAGTAGAGTCACTGAAGAAACAACTATAAGCCAGGGTAGGGGCCCTTTAAGGAAATGATGATAGTCTTTTAGACGGTGACTGGCTTTATGGTTTACTAAATGCCAGCTATGCAGCTCTTTGTGCGTCCTCATAACTTTTTCTTCTCTGTGCCTCCTTTCTGACAACTGGAATGATGTCTTGAGTCAGGTGCCACCCTTGAAACTCTACCAGGAGGTGGAAGCATGTTATGTAGCACAGGACACACGAAGTGCTCCTTAAATGGTCCTGAGTAGTCTTCAGGGAGAGCCAGTGGGTAAAGATGAGAAAGCCTAGCTTTAGCCAGACATCCTGGGTAGGCTAGTCTGATTCTTCTTCTGAGTGTCTGGCAGTCCCTGATTGGGAGTGAAGGCAGTTGATGCTAGTTGGAGCAGTGGTGACACACAGTCTCAGTAGGGATTTTATTTTTGGATATTTTCTGATAGAGATTGAAAGATATTGACATCATTTATAAGTTATATATGAAGGATGGAAAGAGGAGATAAAACTCACTCAGCGGATAACAAATAAGTAGGCCAAAGGAATGTTACTAAATGGTTCTTTCTAGAATGTCTAGAGAGAAGAGATGCTATTTAATCATTTAGTCCAGTGGTTTATACGACACTTGGAGTATAATACACAATTAAATATTTGTTGACTTTGTTCTACTGTTTTTCTATTCATTTTGGGGAGAAGATGGTAGTCATAATGCAAGCCCTTTGAGGCAAAGGACCATATCTCTTTTATCTGCTAGTTCCTTGAAGAAGGCCTGAGATGAAATAATTGATTCTTGAGAAACAATGGGTGAATGAAGGATGGAATTGAGCAGAGAGAACGTAGGGGCTCCAGAGCATGATAGCCCTGTGTTTGCACCCTATCTCTGGCACACAGTAACAGCACCATACTATAAATAAGGGAAGCTAGATCAACTTCACAGTTCAGGAACGGACATGCTTAGTGAGTGCGATGTACTATTTATACAGCAAAAAATCATCCAAGCCTGACCAGTGTACAAAGATCAACAAAAGGCACCTTTGTGGGCCACTCGACATCCTCCATTCTTGTCAGTCATGTGAAAGTGGCTATGGATTGAACTGGTACTGCATGCCTTGTGATGTTCTAGGAGCAGCAGGAATCCACTGAAGGCTTGTAAAGAAAGGCGTGACATCCTCAGATATTACCACGTGCATGTGAATTAGGAAGGCCCCTCTGATTTGCTGTGTGGAGAGTGACTTTAAGCCTAGGGAGACGTAAGGAGGAGGGAGTGGCGTGAGATATTGCTGGCTCAAGGATACGAAGGGGTTGGCATGAGTCTGACATGGGGAGAGGTATGAGAGGATTTGGTAGATACCTTAGGCTGCCGAGTCAAGGGGACCTGGTGATGGGTGGCAGATGTGAGAAGAATGGAAGGCACTGGTTTATACGACAAATAATTGTCTAAGTGAGTCACTGCTTGCTAATGGTGGCCGTGGGGGAAGCAAGGGGTCAAGATAGGACAGCTGTGGCTCAGGTGTGATTCTTTTGCAGTATATATTGGTATTGACCTGGGGCTCAGCAGAGAGCCTTGAGCCATGGGTATCTGTGCAGTAATTGGTACAGGAGGTGATTAAAGCCATGAGCATGGATGAATTCCCCTATAGAGAGAAAAAGTCCTGGTCCTGAGTTGAAAGAGGCCTCTACATTTGGAAAATAAGTAGAGGGAGACCCAGCATAGGGCACAGAGAAGGAAGAATCACAGTTAGAAAATGTGGATTCATGGTATTTAGAGAAGAGGTTCTAGCAGTGGCTGCCATCCATGCCCACTGAGAGGGTGGGCAAGCGCTGGACGGGAAAGGCAGCATGGAGCTTGGTGCAACTTGGTGTCTTAGTCCGTTTCTTTGTTGCTGAGATAAAACATTGACTGACTTGCAGAATAAAAGGATTAGGTAAATTTACAATACAGGCCATCGTCAAGGGAAGGTAGGGTTAGAGTACAAAGCAGGAACCTAGGGGCAGAGACTGTGGAGGAATGCTGGTGTGTTCCCTGGCTTACTCAGCCACCTTCCTTAGATATCCCAGATCCTCTCATGTTGTCATTGGTCAAGAAAATTCCCCATAGGCATGCTTATAGGCCAAGCCAATGGAGGCAACTCCTGGAGAGAGGGAGTTTCAGCCACACGGAGGGCGGGTATCCAAGAGGGGTGTGTGCCTGGGAACATCAGGTATATAATTTTTTCAATCAGACATAAGACAACACCAGGGACACTCTGGTGCTTGTCTCAGGGTGCTCTGCATCCACAATGAGAAAAGCCATCCCTAGGACAGGTGCATAGGTTGATAGAAGAAGCCCAGGGCAAGATGAAAGGCCCTAGAGATGGGTTAACTGCAGGTGGGAATTCTCTGCCCCACAGTACATCCGTGTGAGGAGATTCTGGGGAGGTAGCACCTGCTTCTAGAGGTTTTTCATCAGAGGGTAGAAATAACTTTGGGAAAGTGAGGCATTAGGCCATGGCTCTGAGGCAGAATTTTGAGAAGGCTATACACAAACACACATGCAAATATGTATGCATACATGCACACACATAGTGGAACAGGACATGGTGTTCAGCTTGGCACACACACAACACATGCACATATACAGTGTAGCCTGGCCCCCCTCTCTCTCTCTCTCTCTCTCTCTCTC
>LOEQ01001698.1:90868-112712 GCA_001685075.1 Bramus lutescens | reverse complement strand
ACACACACACACACACACACACACACACACACACACACACACGTCTTAGGTGGCTTTGTCTTTAGTTAAAAAGCAAGGAAACCCTAAGCTGCAGGAACCAACACAGGTGAGACACAGAATCCCTGTGTTCCCTGCTTGGGAGGAAGTGCCAGGAGCAGAGAGGACCCAGCTATAATTAGAATCCATTCTAACCTCGAAAGTGGCTTGTCCTTGAGAGAGTTTGAGGCTCTGTAACAGGGCTTGGTGCATAACCAGGGCACGTCCAGCTGGGGGTTGGGCGGTGGTACTTTGCTTGGCTTTAGCAGTGCTGCAAGGCCCTGCAGACTGGTCACCATGATCACAGCTCTGGAGCCAGTGAGGCGCATCTGAGAAGCAGTGTCCAGAATTTCTTGACAATCACTTATCTGTCTGGACAAATGTCTTTAATGGCAGGCTCTCTCCAGCTCCTTGGCAACACCAGCATGGGAGTGGCACTGCCTTGGCAGGTGGTGGAAGGTGGCCTTGGCAACACCCTCCTGGCAGGGCTTTCCCAAGGACTTGTCTCCTTGGATAGTCTGTCTAAAGCCAGGCATCCTCCTGCTGTTTCTCCATGCAGGCCCATATTGAATCTACTGTTCACTTCCCATGCAATAGTGTATTTTGTCTTCAGTGATACAGGAAAATATTCTCAGAGCTGCTTCTCCTATGTGTGTGTGTGTGTGTGTGTGTGTGTGTGTGAGAGAGAGAGAGAGAGAGAGAGAGACAGAGAGACAGAGAGACAGAGACCAGAGATATACATACACAGACATGGAGAGAGACAAAAGAGAATATGTGTGCATTTGGAGTCTAGAAGAAAAAAATGAGAGTCCACAATATTTTTAGCTTTGCACTAAGACACCATACTGTAGCAGGAACCCAGGAACAGTCCCCTGCAGCTCTCATCCACTTCCAGAATCTTCCCAGAACAGTGTCAGGCAGCTCCTGCTTCTCCCATGGATCCCTCAGAAGTGGAATCACCCTCCTTGATGGGTGGTCACAGCCAACTCCCATTGTTTCCAGAGCCTTAGTTTGAAAGCAGTTGCTTCTCTCTAGCCTCTAGAAAGTTCTTTCTGATCTGGATCCCAGATCAAATTCCTAATTGTAGTTAGATGATGCCTGGGACTCTCTACCTCTAATTGTCAGTCTCTCTCTCTGGACTCCCAGGATTAGCTAATTCCCATTCCCAACAAGGGAAATGGGTGATACTTCCTGCCTGCTTTCCTTTTGCAAGCTGGTCAGCAGTAGCTACATTGACCATTCAGTAATTTGCCATATATGTGGTTCTTGCAGGCTGAGAATTGTCATTGTTCCAGGAGCTGGGACAATGAATAGTTAATAAAATAATAGTTAATAACGTGGTCCTGGAAACTGGGGGAGCACACGGGTTCGTTTAAGAAGATGCTAGTGGTAAAACAGGAACATGCCAGACAGTTAGAATATGACTTGAGGAAAGGCAAGCTAGTGGTAAATTTCTAGTGCCCATTGAGGCTTGTTTCACTGTACGGTATCTCTCTTAGAAGTCTAAACAACCTTGTGATGTAGGCAGCATCAGCTTGCAGACAGTCCAGTAACCCCTCCTGCTTTACAAAGGTGCTTCAATGTGGCTTCCAAACTAACACTGAAGGGCAGGCTCTGGATGCCAAATGCAGAAAACAAATATAAAATGTTAGGTTCTAGTTCGTGAACCAAGAGGAAAGAGTTGAACTCTGATCATCTGGCTGATGATTGCCAGCCTGACTGCTCTGTGCTCTTGTTTCCTGGGGGGCTTAAGACTGATAAGAAGGTGGATGAGGAAATGTCCTCAGCAGGGCCACCGCCTAGGACCTGCCCGGAAGGGATGTTCTGAGATAGATCCTCCTTGTTGGAAGTTCCATGCCTTAGACTGATCCAGGCTCCTGTGATCTTTCCAAGAACCATCTAGTTTCACCTCCCTGACGTGATGCTTCTCTGAAACAGAAGTTTCTTCTCACACCGTGACAAGGGACAGGAGGGGCATTGCAAATGGTTGGTCCATTCTTCAAGGAATCACCATTCTGAGCTATCCTGGGAGCTGCTGAGTTAAAGTCTGCTACTTGGAAAGTAGCCCTCCTCACAGAGAAGATGCATGGAGCTTTTCTCTGTCATGTGGCAGCCCCCTTCCTATTGCCCAGGGAAAAGAGATTGCCCAGGTGCGACTGTGCTGTGATCTCTTCATACTTGCTCCCAGAGCTGACTGTGAGGAGTGCAAGAGACCCTGATGGGACACCCTCCCAGAATGTAGATGAACAGGCCATCCCTGGAGAGCTTCTGGGGTTTGGAGGAGACACACAGAGTTGTAAGAATTCACCTTCATGGCTCCCAGTGGCTTTCTGGTTGTGAATTTCAGTGGCGCACGCCTGCGCGCATGCGTATGTCTGCCTGCTTGCCGCTCAGTTCTGCATGGTAGTGTGGCCTGCACTGAGTTTGGTATGCAGGAATAATTGATGTTATCATCATTATTATTTTTAACATCCAGTGACTCCCATCATGAGTATTGAGAGCTGTCAGAGAACATAATTGGAATTAGGCTTTTTGCCTAATGTTTTAAATGTAAATTAAAAAGAGATTGCTCATCAACAGGAGGTTGCCAGGATGCTGGTGTTGGTGTGGGTTGCGGTATAAGAAAATGTTATTAGTTTCTTTCTCTTGAGAGAAGGTAATAGCTATTAACCCTTTAATCCACCCTCATTCTGATCTCGTTTTAATGAAAATCTAGATAATAATAATGATCTTATACAGAATTCCTATTATTCAGGCAGCATTTTTGCAGTGATCCCCAAACTCTGGAGACACAAAAATTCAATACAGCTGAACTCATATCAGCATAAGATATGGGTGACTGGGATGCTGTTATGGTCTTGGGGTCACATACTCTGAGAGGAATGGGTGACTTTTACTGATTTTTGTTACCTCTTTTCTGCTAGGCAGATATCCCCTTCCCGGAGTTTCGATGCTTCTGTCTCTCTGTGTCACAGAGCTATCAGGAAATGCGTATCAATGCTCATAAGTGGAGGAAAATTATGAGACTTGGCTCATATGGTTATGGAGGCTAAGAAGTCCCATAGTATGTCATCTGAAAGGCAGAGAACTGGAAATCTGGTGGTGTAATTTAGTCTGATTCTGGAGCCTGAGATCCAGAGGGTCCACTGACTGAACAAAACAGTGGCAGGTGGCCAAGTTTGAAAAGAGGAAGTGAACTGACCCTTCCTCTATTTTTCTGCTCTGCCTGGGCTTTTGTACGTTCTCTGTCTGCTGATCTAACTACTAACCGCTTTGGAAACATTCATGAACACACTCAGAGACAGTTTTATGAGTCACCTGGGTATCGCTTAACCTCATCATGTTGGTGCATGTATTCAACTACCACAGGTCTGAAACCTCTTTACTTCAGAAGGTGCCTGTGTTTGGAGATGGAACATTTGACATGCTGAATTAAAAAGGAAGACCCTTAGGAAGTACCCTAACCTAGCATCCTTGTTGGAAGAGGAGATTTGAACACAACAAGAGACACAAGAAACACAAGGCATATGTGTGCAGGAAGGAGAAGACCATGTGAGGATCCAGGGAGGCCATTACAAACTAAGAATAGGTTTCAGCCAAAATAGCTCTACCTTGACCTTGGACTGAAGATTTATGGAAATAAAGCTGTATTGGTTAAGGCATCCACCACGTGGTCCTTGCTACTGCAGCCCTAGCATAGCAACGGAATACACAATGAACTAATCGTCCTTATTGTTTCCTATCCCCACAGATATTCACAGGGTAAGGCATATTCCCAGGTTCCACTTTAGTGTCCTGTGGTCAGCTGTATCACGATTCTCCCATCCCAAGATGCTTGTATCCTGCGAGGATGCAGGGACTTCTGGGAACTGGAAAGACCAGGGAACCATTCTCCCTGAGGTCCCCGGTGGGGACACAGCCTGGTGACTCCATGACTGGAGACATCTGAGTTATAGAACTACATGATAAGGTATTGGTGGTTTGTGATGGTTACTGTTGCAGTCACAGGAAAGGAACACAGGCCCCGATGAAGAAGGCACTTGTGGGTATATCTTCATGTTAATCAGTCTCCCAGGCTTTGGCGCAGCTCTGCAGATGTGCAAGCGCTTGGCTGCATGGCCCTCCCCAGTCCTTTTAGCATCCAGGTTTCTGGCATGTGCAAGGGTCTGGGTGCATTGAGAAGCAGCCTTCAGTGCAGTTTTGCAGATCATTCTCTCCAGTGGACACGATAGGCTGTAGCGAACTGTTCTGAAGCAGATTGTGAAATTATCACAAAAATACATAGTTAGGGGATCCGTGCTAGTCAGAGATCTGCTCCCCCGTCTCTGCAAGCTCTCCATCAGTCTCCTTTAAGGACACTGTCGTCTCTAGGAGTTAGAGAAGGTGATGGGTGGGCACCACAGTGACATAATTCTGATGACAGAAGTGGGGTGCTTAGTGAAATCACTCGGCACCTGGGCAGGGTTGGGGGTTGGCAGTAGTGCCACCCACCATGCAGTCTGACTGCTGAGAAGCAGCCACAAAGAGCCCAGGGTTTGGAATAGTAGACTTTGAGAGGAAAGATACTAATGAGCACAAGGCAGGAGTCCCTCGTTAACAGCAGAAGTTCAAGTTAAAACAACTATCCCAGTCCGCCAGAAAAGGGACACTTGGGAAGCTCTCTGGAAACAAAACATATGCGTCTCTTACATGGTAAATACCATGAGCCACTGTGAGGAAAGTAGCAGAGAAAAAGACAAAGAGAAAATAGCATGTGGAAAAAAGCCAAATACAAAAAAAAAAAAAATGGCATCCAAGATGTGGGTGGAGCCTGGAGAAGAGCAAGGTACGCCGGGAGTCTTCATGTCCAGAGAACTGCTACGTTAGAAAGAACGGTGGTGCAATTGTAAGGGCTAAGTGAATGACTAGACGGAAAATGAGGTCCAAGGAAAGCGGGAAATAAGAAGCCCCTGAGAGGTTTCACACATGCTTGCCTCTCCAGGGACAGATGGAAACCTTCTTGAAGCCTTCACTCCCACAGTGTGAGCTCCAGACTGTTTGCATCAGAACCCACTGGAGCTTCAGAGATCCTGCAATTTGGAGTCTTTCACAACGCTATTGTACTGGGGAACCAGGCTTCCAGGGTAATGTGATTTATTCACCTCCCAGGGGTTTCTTAATGTGATCAAGTTTAGGCACCTGGCTTTAGAGTGGGTTTCTGGGAAACCTCTTGAGTTTGGCACAAATGTGTGTGTGTGTGTGTGAGAGAGAGGAAAATGGCTTGTGACTTTTGTTAGATTTTGAGGAAGATTTGAGGATTTAGTGTTAAAAGAAATTTCTGTCACAGTCAAATTACTGATAGTACTCAGAGCACTTAGAGCTGTGGTTCTCAACCTGTGGGTCACAACCCTTTTGAGGTCCAGCAACCCTTTCACAGTGGTCACCTAGGATCATCCTGCATATCAAATATTTACGTTTTGATTCCACAACATGAGGAACTGTATTAAACCTTTAAGGTTGAGAAGCACTGATTAGAGAGACCATAGAGATAAGTAGTCTGGCAAATGAAACATTCCTAATCTTTAAAAATCAGAATCTGATAACTGATTGATCTCTGGGAAACATACAGAATGCTCCATTAGGCGATTGGGACGTGAACGCTTCATGTGCTAACCATGACAACCCACCAGTGGCTCGCTACCTTCCAAACTCACTGATGTGGCTTCGCATTGTTTTATTGTTGCTATTAGACAGCATCACGCATGCTTAATTGCAGACAAGTGGCAAAGATGGTGGTCCAGGCCTGCCCTCCCAGGTCATGGAAGGCTGAGGCAGGAGGGCTGTGATTAGTCTAGGCTACCATAGAGACTGAGAAAGGGCAAAGATGATCCTACAATGAGCCCACTGAGCTCCCTCTGCCTGCTGTCATGATGTTCTTTAAGGTTTCTTATATTTTCCTAGAAAAGAAATTTTACACGTAACAGGATTATTCTCCCTCTCCGCCAGGATCCTCAGCCGCAGTTTGCTTTTTAAAATAAATGTGTGTATCTTGGAGATCTTTCCATGTTAGTATCCCCAGAGTGGTCTCATTATTTTTAATGACTATCTAAACCTTTTTCACACCTTTTACTATTCCATAAACATCTTAAGACACTGGGGTTATTTATGTCCACTGGGCTGTCACAGGAAGGATGTGACAAACGATGAAGCAAATGTAATTCCCAAGCATATCATAAGATAAATTCCAACAAGTAGATTAATCAAAATGTATATGCATTTCGATGTTGCCAAAACCCTCTTCAGAGTGGTCATCGGATGCACAGGAGTCAAGATGCCTTTTTCCTATGCTATTGTAATCTCTAGGTTTTAGATTTCTAAAAACAATTCTTGTCTAATTGAATGAGGGGATAAATTATATTTGTATTTTTGATTTGTATTCACTCATTAACAGAGTGAAGTACGGTCTCAAAAGCTTATTTTTTATTTTTATTTTAAAAATCTCATTTTTTTCATTTGCTTTGTATTTTATTAATGATTTGAAAGATGTTTACTAATTAAATTGTTCTTTGTCCAGCATCTGTTACAAATGCTTCTCCAGTCCATGATTTGTCCTCATGATGTTGCAGTTAAGATTTTGCTTTGTTATGTTGGCCTTAAAAATAAATAATTTAGTCAAATTTATTGTTATTTCTTTTATGGTTTCTGGATTAAGCATTTTTTCCCTATATTGATGGGTTATGGAAGTATACAGTTTTCTGAGGACTTTATCCTCTGTTTTAAATCTTCCTTGTGGACAGACTAGGGAAACATGTTTAGATGACGATACAGATGAAAGGCCTTTGACCATTAGTCAGTGAGTCTGTGGACAGGGTGCTGATGAATGGGTCCTTGGGAACCTGCGTTCCCTGGGCCTTGAAGAGAAGGTGGTCAATTCTCTGGATGATAGAATCAAGACTCAAAGTTATAACCAGTGAGACATTGAATTAAAAACTAATCAGTGAAATTTAAAAGTGTGTGTGCATATACTTTTAAATTTTACATCTTTGAACACACACATACATATGAACACACATATATATTCATATACGCATCCAAGCATACAAGGACAAATAAAAAAACAGGGTTACAGATATTAATGCAAGAAATAATTGCAATAAACTTTGTTATTGGTGCTTGGTTTATTGTAAAATGGCTAACATCAAGGCATACTAACAAAGCCAGAATGCCCTTATCTAGGGTGCTTTGGGGCTACTCAAGTGAACATTTTACTTTGAAACGATTACAGTCGTGTAGCAATTTGCAGATCAGTACGGAGAAGGTCCACGTGTCTCCTCATCATGATTTTGCCCTGTGGTCACACCTACCTAACTATAGTCCAATGTTGAACCAGAAAATAGACATTAGTGTGAGGTACGGCCTTTTCTTGTTTGAGAATTTCATACATGCCTCTAAAGTGTTTAGATCAAGCCCATCCCCAATCTCTCCCTTCCAACTTCTCTTATACCCCCACACCATCTCTTTTCCCTCCCAACTTCAAATGCTTTAAACAAAATAGAATCAAACCAAACCAACCAAACAAACAAAAGCCCTTACTGATTTTTTGCCTCAGAGTTTGTGCATTCACTCATTGATGGGCGTGCCTCTAGTTTCATGCACTCTATCACATTGACATGGTAATAGATTATCAATACTTTTTAAATTGGTAAGTGAATTAAAATCAGACACATGGAGAATATTCATCAATGATTTCTGAGTGAGAAAAACTGCCCAAGCCTGGATAAAGGTGTGGGGATTGACTAGTACAAAATGTTCTTGTTGTCTTCCCACTCTCCTGTCGTGGGGCAGCTAGGGCTGAGCTTCTCCTATTTATTGATAAGCTGTGGGTCTGGAAGGCTCAGCAGACAACAGAGAGGGGTTATACTTACACTGTGCCTTGTCAGCGGCTATCGAGAGAAACAGGGGGTAGGTACAAGACAGTCAACTGACTCCAGGAAATCTTTCAGGCAGTAGCTCTGTGTATCGGGAGCAAGATGAGGTGAAGGAAGATGTGGACCTAGTGGGCACACTAGAATATTTTCCACTAACTTTATAACGATCAACGACTGAACTCGGGCATGGTGCCTATTTTGGAAATAGTTGAGGTTGGGCAGAGTTTTTACTGTCCAGCCATTTCTCTGCTTTGCCTATCTCTCTGTTTCCTAAGTGTGCAATAGTTGCTTTCTCACAAAAATGCCATGGCTACTCTGCTCTGACAGTATTTGCTTTTTCTACTTTCTCTCAAGTAGCCATAGGCCATTTTCTGGCAAGTGCACATGTGTATTCATGCAGGATTTATTTTTCATGGTTGGCATCTACAGAAACAAGACGGTGAGAGGTGATGGCTGCTGCCACTCTCCAAGGACAGGTGTAAGTAAAGCCTGTGTAATAGAGGACATTTCTCCCGTGGAGCTCTGAGGGAACATCTGAGCTGAAGCCACCTTGAGGGAATGAAACGCAGGTTCTTCAGCCTGAATCTCATCAGACTGAGTATAATGTATCTGCCCAACACGCAGGTTAGGATCTGCTTGTTCATGTAGCAAGAAGCTGAGGAGTGAGCACCAACGTTAGCTTGGTGGCTCAGTGCTGGTGAGGCCCATGTTCCTCCAGTTAGTTCTCTCAGCCCTTTCTACTTGACCCCAGAGCAGCTGCCGTTGCTCCTGTCACCAAGCCAGAGCCAAAGAGAGGGAGAGGAAGCCAGGGAAAAGAGGAAGAATCGATGTCACCTTTTGCCCGGATGTAGAAACGTTTCTTAGACCCTTTCCTGACAGATTTCCATCTGTGTTTCATTGACTAGGATTTTTCCTGGTTCCCCACAACTGATGGGGTATATCATTTACTGAGACACTGGCACGATGATTTTATAATTTGAGAGAAACTGAACCCACGGAACAGGGACTCCGTAACTTGTAAATAGTTTAAGCACATCAGTCAATGAGGATGGGCCAGGGATCTTAGAGCTGTGACTTGAACAGCTCCATTAAACTGAAATCAGTTGTAGTATGAAGGCGTAAGGTATAAAAATCAGTAATTTGTGGTTTTGCTATAGTCATTCTCTGGAAAAATTCAGCCTGTGAGCAATTCCTTCGTAGTCTCTCTCATTCATATACACATGTATGATAAATATATCCCATATATGCAAGTATAACATATATATATATCATACATATATACATATATACACACACATATATGATATAACTATTGTGGTAAGGCGATGTTTTGGCCTGTTGTATTCTGGAGTCAAACTGGGTTTCAGAAGATCATTCATTTGTATTTGAGTATTGTCTTTCAGTAATTGAGACCAGAGCTTGACTCCTGAGTCCACAATGCTGTTAAACTAATTTAGAGGTTTCATGGAAAGAACAATGAAAGCCCAAATTTTATTACTATGCTATTTACTTAATATGTATGAGCCGGGAGATTTTTAAAGTGATTATAGAAACCAGGCATTGCGTTCCTAGGCTCCAAATGCCGGTTTTAGAAAACATGGTTAGTAATGTAACTCGAATGTTTTAAGGAGGCGCTATGTAGCTGGCAAGGGAGCTTTGCATTTCCTCCTGTTTATGTGAAAACTAAGGAGAAGAGAGGCTAGGAGTTTATCCAATACTCCTTAATGATATGAAGTGCATTTTGTTTTATTTGATGTCCCCGGGCCTCTATCTTCCTTAGGAGTGGCTCTAAGTGATTGATTAGCTCCATTCAAAAGTAAAATAAGGTGTGGCTAGGTAGAGAAATGATGCACAATTGAAAACCAGTCTTCCAGGTTGTCGGTCTTTGTGGTTTGGTGTTGCTGCACTGACCTTGTGCCATAGTTACTTGATATCTGTCACATAGTTACGTCAGGACAACCTGTGAAACAGATTTCTACTTCAGTGAGGGTCTTGGCGTGTGGCCTGAGCACTGTTTCTTTGTCACTTCTCCCTAACACAGAGGACCCTGGCCTTGGATGTTTGTCCTACCGAATGCCTACCTGGTCAGGGGCTGGTCTCCTATGGAGCTGGCAAGCCCTTGTCCTTCAGCCATTACTGTATTCATGGCCACTGTTCACCTAGAGATCCCATCTGCATGACATCATTCTGGGAGGAAACAGTCCCTGTCCCAGCTTTGTCTGTGTTGCTGTGATGATCAAAGCCAACATCGTGGAGGGAAGTTACTTAGTTTATACTTCCGGATCATAGTTCATCACACAGGAGCTCAAGCAGGAACCAAAGCAGGAAGCGTGGAGAAAAATTTTTTGCTGGCTCACTCAAGCTGGGCTTTTTATCCAGCCTAGACCCACATCCTCAGAGATGGTGCCACCTGCAGTGAGTTGGTTTCTTCCACAGCAAGAGGATCCTTCACAAACACAGGCACAGACCAAACTAATTGAGACAATTCTGCCATTCAAGTTTCCTTTTCTCAAGTGGTGTCAAGTTAATACTAAAACTGACTGTCGTGGCCTCTGCCCCCTTGAGAGGACAGTGAGAATTTCTTAAAGATCTTTGAGTGAAGGGGTACACTGAGCAGAAGGGTTTCCAACCATAGAGAAGCTAGGCTGCCACACCCACTTTTCTTCCTCTGCATCCTGCTTACAAACTCTGCTCCAATGTGTGGCCATGGGAGCTCCCCCATCTCCTTCCCATGCCCTCTGGGATGTGTCACTGGTGTGGAGTGAATGCAGGTGGGCAAGGCTGTGCCAGGGTAGCGGTGTGGGCGCTCACACACTTTCACTTTGAACTCACTAGTTGTCAGGCTTGGCACTTTTCAAAACAAGCCATTATGCATTGTGTATGCAATATCACATGTATGTGGATCCACATGTTTGCTTGTGTTTTACCCATTTATGCACACATATGTCCGTTTGTGGATAACTGAGAACGCTGAGTAGAGAATTGATCTCAGCATCTTACCTTGTTCATCTCATTTGTTTTTAGTGTCCCTCTGGTTGCTAACAGTGACAGTTTGACAGGATTTCGAATCACTAAGGAGGCAAGCCTATGGGTGTGCCTCTGATGGAGTCTTTATATCAGGCTTATTGAGGTGGCTAGACCCACATTTTCTGTGGACAGCACCCTTCAGTGGTTGGTGTCCTGGACCGAATAAAGGGAAGAAAGTGGGCTTAACATTAGCATTTATCTCTCTGTGTGATTGACTGCAGTCACAGGTGGCCAGTCACCTCAGGATTGTGCTGCTCTGACTTCCCTGCCGTAACAGAGTGTTCTCTGGAATTGTGAGCCAAAAACGAACCCTTTCTTAATTTGTTTTTATCAGGGTATTTTGTCACAGCAACAGGGCAAGTGTCCTTCACCCATTGAAGCAATTTAGACATATTCATCATGAGCCATAATAATGAGCATATTCTTAGAGGCAACATTTCTGTCTTGGTAAATTATGCCAAGGATATCATCTACATAAAAAGAAAAAGTTATCAAATATGCTGATGACTTTAGCATTCAGGGATATAGGTCTTTGTAGTTTACAACACCTTTTCACATGTTGTCTTGATTCACCCACAATCCTTCAGGACAGGGTAATCACTTACTTTCCTTGTTTTTTAAATGAGGAAACTGACTTTGGCAGTGGTGTGATTTCTTTAAACTTTTACTCTTAAGGGAATGGGAGAGTTTGGAGAAGCAGGGAACCTCGACCATGAGATAGGAGGCTAGTTAATAGTAACAGGACAAAACACTGGAGAGTTAATGTGCTTTCAGAGAAGAAACAAGGGCTGGGGAGATGGCTCAGTGGTTAAAAGCGTTGGCTGCTCTTCCAGACGACCCAGGTCTGATTCCAAACACCCACGTAGTGGCTCACAGCTGTCTGTAGCTCCAGTTCCAAGAGATCTGATGCCCTCTTCTGGCCTCCATGGACACCAGACCCACACATGATGCACAGACATGCACAATGGCAAAATGCATATACACATAAAATAAGAACAAAACTTAAAAAGGAAGAAATGAAAAATGTAAGCACTCAGGCTCCAAGTTCAGTGTCTCCACCAGCCAACGAGCAGCATCCTTAGTGGTGGAACTTTGAAGTGTGTGTGTGTGTGTGTGTGTGTGTGTGCATACATGTTGTGACCAGGTTATTCTCAGATGTTGTTCCTCATCACATACCTTGCTTCGTTGAGACAGGCTCTTCTACTGGGATGTAGGGCTTGCCAATTGACCAGGTGGCCAGTGACCTTCAGGAATCTGCCTGTCTTTTCTTTTTTCAGCATTAGGATTGCAGCACATGTCACCATGCCTGGCTTTTTTATGTGCTGGGCTAGATTTCTGGACCTTATGATCTGAAAGCAAGTAATTTACCTAGTAAACTATCCTTCTAGCCCCTAGAGAGATATTAGCCTATGCTATGTCAATTTACCAATCAGTATGAATTTTTTAAGCATATTACACTTTAAGAGACATAAGAAAAAGCACAAGAACATTTATAGCATGTATGGTTTCGATTACAACAGGTTGCAAAAAGTCATATCTATGATGCGATGTTTAATATTTGTCTGTATTTAAGAATAAAATTGGAAGAGAGCAAAAGAAATAAAAAATGTGTTAAGGAGGTTTGAACTAGTTTTTTCTTAATATTGCTGCTGTTTTATTCTATCCTCTGTTGTTGGTAACTGAATAGTGCGGGCTGTGTGAGTTATTTAGAAAAGACGTTTTTTTTAGCACTCAGTTTTGTGCCAGGGTCAAAGATCAGCATCGGGTGATGGCCTTTTTTTGCTGGCAGTGCAGGACACCGTATCATAAAAGACAGGGTACTAGAGAGATTTAGCCCAACTGGGTTTTATAGAAGACTCACTCTGGAGATGATCCAGCAGCGTTCACAAGAACAGAGCCCTGATCACCTCTAGAATGTTTAGCATAGTCCCTCTTGATAACACACACGGAGTGGGAGAGAAGTTGTATTCAACCCATGGCAGATACAAAAATAAGCCATAAAGTAGAATACTCAAATACTAACAAAAACTGACATGTGTTTAGTATAGTACTTTGTCTACTTGTTATTCCCCAAGATAGATATTGTGAATGCAAAAAATACAGCTCTCACCTTAAAGAGTAAAGGCAGCTTACTATAGAGCAAATCTGAGTGACCATGGCCCAGGAACACAGATTTTGGTTGCCTATATTCCATGTTTCAACATCAAAACAGTTACATGAAGTCTTATAATTTCAAAAAACAAAGAATGTCATAAATCAAAACAAAGTTAAATACAATGGTGGGTACATCAGAGAGATAGTTATACCAAGACAGGAGAAGCTTTCCATAGGCCTCCAATGCTACCTGATGACATTCTTAGCTTTTGAGGAAGTAAGAGTTAGTGGTCTGCTCTGTTAACAGATTCCAAAAAGTTTTTATCTATTAGTCAGAGGATTTACTTCTGACACAGCGTAGGGTAAGGTATGGCAATTCATGGGGCTAAAGCTGAAGTGCTTAGCCCCTGGACCTGCAACATTCCAATCTCTCTACAGCACTGAAGTTCTAATCAGTTAATTTGTCTTTGCAGACCCAGCTTCTTTACAAGAATTCTTGTTGACAACATTGTTATAATTTTTCCTTTGTATATGAGAATCTCCTGTCTTATATGGCTAAATAACTTCACCAAAGTTTGTAGCTACAAGGCCATAAAATGTGGATTAGGTCTATAGCCTGCTTTTTTATGTTCCAGATAGCAATGATCCAATATATGTACTCTAAAAGGGACAGTAGATTGCTACAATTTCTAGTCCACCCTACTTCTGATGTGTTTGCACAGACTCTTTTTATGATCATGGAAGAAGTTCAACTGATCAATAGACATTAGCTATTCTCCAGGTGGATAATTTCTTGGAAATTTTTTATTTTCCATTCACCAATACTATTGAAGTCAAGACTTACAACTTGGTTTGCAAAAAGAAGGGTCTAGATGGGCAGAGATGGCTCTGAGAGATGGCCTGGGTGAGCTGCCACTTCCTTCTCCTTTGTGGGTTTAATGAGAGAGCCTTGGTTAGAAATCAGCTCAGGTGGCAGAGGAATTTAGCAGCCTATCCTATGTAGAAGGAATACACACTAAGGAACAGAGCTATCTCCATGCATTTCCCCAACTATCCAGGAAGAATGTCAGTATTTTATGACTCTTGTTCTGAATTGGTAGGATAAAGGCCTCACTTCTGTTCAGGCTTTTTTTTTTTTTACTGTGAATAAAAATGATGGTGGTGTTGCCCAAGGAAGAGCACATTGATTCATCATCTACTGCCAAACATCCAGCCCTGAAGACATATATCCAAAGTGACATTTTATGGACTCACTAGGTTATATTTAGGAATATATGTGCATACGCAAATATGTTTATGCATGCAATAACTAGATGAGAAAAGAGGCCATTGATTTGAAGGCAAGCAGAGATGGGTGCACAGGAGGGTTTGGAGGGAGAAAGGCAAGGGAGAAATGTAATTAAAATACAGTCTCAAAAATAAACAACAGTAAGAATTGGGTGTCAAAGATAATGATGCCATTATCTCCACAGAGAAGGTAGCAGGCTGAGTTTGTTAGGGGCTGGATTTTCCTAGTGACTTGGGCTTCCTCCAGGGATTCTGATGACCCCATTGCAGACAATTCCCTGCTGCTGGTTCCAGGGCAGCTGGTCTGGGGAACACATTGCTGTTTGTAGGAGAGATTTGCAGATAATTGGACACAAAGCTATTCTTTCCATGACCTTCACAAAAGAGCTTGTTTCCAGAGACTTCTGCTTCACAGAATGGATGGAGTTTTCAATTGCAGGCTTCAAGTCTCTTTTCACCTCTCTCTCTCTCTCTCTCTCTCCCCTCTCTCTGATGCAGATGCACACACACACACACACACACACACACACACACATATATACTTGTGGTATGTACAAGAGAATGTCATATGTGTGCACATGTTGGAGGAGACTGATAGACTCCTGGCTCTCTTGAAGTTGGAGCTTCAGGCAGCTGTGAGCCACCCCACATGGGTGCTGAGGACCAAACTCAAGTCCTTTGGAAGAGGAACATGCTAGCCTTATCACCTAGTCATCCCTCCAGCCCCAGGCACCTTATTCCTGACTTTTCCTATTTTGTTTATCAAAGCCATTGCACTTTGTTATGCTTTACTGTGGGTCCTATATTTCTTGGTTGGGTTTTTCTGCTTTCCCCACTGAACAAAACAGAATCGCCCCATCTGTCCCACCTCTTCTCAGTATCTACTGTTTCCTATGATCCTGAAACTTGGAATATGTTCTTATCTTGGGGTTTTATTATTTGGAATGAAAACTGTTCTAGCATTAATTCATCTAAGTATTATGTAAGCATTTGTCCTGCTCAAAGCACATCATAAAGATTAATTAATGAACTCTCATGTCCATGTTGATATGACTTCATGGATGTATCCTCTCTGACATGGGGCTGTATTGTCTGTGAGATGGTGATGCAGTATTATCCTTATGGAACCATAAGGCCAAATAAACCCTTCCTTCTATTAGTTGCCTTGGTCATGTTGTTTTATCACAGCAATAGAAAAGTAATTGATACAGGAGTAAACTATGTGAAGCCAACTTTCTCTAAAGACTTAAGCATGAGGATAATTTTACCCACTTTTCCTTTCTATTTGCAATTATAGAACCTGGGAGTCAGAATAAGTGAGCCTCTTGACTTTATGGATTTTACAGATGTGAAAACAAAAGCAAAGAAAAGTTCAAATGTTTCAAGGTCATCCGGGGTTAGGTCATTTTGGTCCTTGGCCTGTCCTTGGTGTCTCTGGTAGACAAAATGTCTGCTCCCCCTGAAAGCCTTATGAGGATGGATTAGCTGTGTCTGGTCAGCTCTTGGCTTAACTAGAGGTGATACATACTCAGTCTTCGCGTGTGGGTCCTAAGTGAGGTGAAAGCTACTTGGGGCAGCCAACCCAGCTGGCGAGCCAAATAAAGACAGATGAACCATCATTCTCCAAAAAGACTCTCAGTACATTTGGGGGAAATAGGATATAGAATACAGTATTTGTCTTCAGAGAGCCAATGGGTGTTTGGTTTAAACAAACACTCCATTATGATGTTCAGCGTAACAAATTCTGTAATTACAAGTTTTATGGCAACTCTCATTACTAAGCTATTTCAGCCTTCTCCTAGCTGCTTGAAAAATTGTAAATTGGTGGAAAATTTCATGGCGAGCCCCTGCCTGGTGGAGAATAGATGGCTTATGGGAGCTTAGGGAAGGAAAGAAAATCTCATTAGCTGCTTCTTAGTTATTGTTGAATGGGAAGAAATGTAAGCATATTCATCTTCCAGTTTGCAGCAGAGTTGAGTGTCTTCCCCCTGTGAACTGTGAAAAAGGAAGGGAAAAAAAGACCTCATTTTCAAAGCTATTTAGAATTGCTGAGAAGAGTTGAGAGGGAAAGGCTGGACTCAGGAGTCACTTCTAAGCACTCTGGATAAGCCTGCTCGCAATTTCAGCGCTGAGCCTTCCCAAGTGCCAGGTTGATGTTTTCCTCTGCCCTGTGTCGATTATTATGCCCCTGAAGTCTTGGATTCCCGGATCTAGGGAAACGTTTTGAACCCCTAGCTAGGGGAAGAGAGGGCTGACTTACATCTGAGTTTAGTTTATTCCTGAGGTGGTAGGAACTAGCCTCAGGGGCTCCGGGGCTCCGGGGCTCAGCAGCTCAGCGGCTCAGGGGCTCAGGGGTCCAGTTGTTCTGGTCCATGGTTGAGACAGGCCTGACTAACACAATTTGGGGACATATTGTTGAGGACCAGTGTTCAACACCCACTTCTGTCTTGAAATGTAGCATTTAGGGTTAAATCATGAGCAGTCTTCTTACCTTTAAGCTAGTCTTGTGACTGTCTTCTCCACCTCTTGTGGGTTCTTCTGGTGGTGTCTTCACACATCTGATCCCAGACATGTAGGAATGTAGGATTATTCAAGTTGCTCAAGTTGTTTTAATTTTTTAATTTTTTTTAAATTCCTTTCTGTCCTGATTATTTTAGGCCACAGGGAAGTTTTCATTCTCAAGATTAAGACAGCATTCATTATTCTACTGGTTTAAGATTCTTGCTTAGAACCATTTTTATTTGGTTTGCAAATGGTTTAATTTACACTGGATTCCTCCTTACCCAGAGTATTAAGACTGCCTTCTCTTCTGTGTCTGACTTTAGTGCCTAGGGGATTCTCAGACATAAATAATATGTGCTTAGTCAACAGTCATTGGCTGTACAGCACCATACAGTTTTACAGTGTGGATGGTAATGCCTTCTTCCAGGGCGTATGGTCAGCTGAGTTCCTCAGCTGCTGTTTGGTTTAGCCTCACCAGCACGCCTACCCGGTCATCTCCCTTACAAACAGTGGCTCCTCTTCTGGTGGGACAGGTTTGCAGTAGCAGTGTGAATCATTTCTGGATATGGCTGCTTTTCCTCTAATACCCATGCCATTGTAAAAGTTGTTCCTGTGCTAAGTGCTTCTTTTCTTCCTTCTTTGAATATGAAGTCATAAATTGTAAAAACAGCGTTATCACCTTTATGTTTACTCTACTTTCCTGTGATACACCGACATCTTTCCGACTTGGTTAGAAATAAGGGGGAATAAAATACTGAATAAAAGCATTTAAAGCACTGCCTTATACAACTGAAAACAAAAATTCCATGAGCTGTCACCTGCTTCCATCCTTCCCGAAGGGTGTGACTGCAGAGTACACACCTGTCCCGTGCTTTCCTATGATCTTACATTTCCCTCTTGTCATTTGGGATCACAAAGAATGCTGTACATCAGAACCCCAAATACTGGCTCTGTAGGTTTCCTTTTTTTTCCTTTGAAAATTACTTTCTTATTTTGTAAAAGATTGTGTTCACAAGAATTATTCCTCAAAGTTGAACTTATTTTGGGGTTGGAGTTTGTTATTACTCTTTACTGATGACCTTATTAACATACTGTAATTGACCTAGTATTTTGAATATTAAATATATAGAAAGAGAAAATTAAGAAAAAATATGTTATTTGATAAACAACGTTTTGATGCCTGTATATCCTGTTTTAGATGGTCTGTCCTCTAGAAGGGGATTGTAATAATATGTGAGTTAAGAGTCTGAAATAGAAGCAGGGGTTAGACTTTAGGAGTTTGTGATATAAAATAATTATAATTAATGGCAATGTGAAAATATTTTCATTTGACTAAGTATGAAGAGGTGACATAGGAGTTATAGAGGATGACCATAAGCCAAGGAAAGAGCTAAAGCAAAGATTTCTGAGTGAGAATAGATGAGAAAATTGGAGCAAGGCAGACTGGGACCAGAGGACAGGAGCCTGCTTCTTGTGTATGTGAAAAAACTAAATAAACATAACACACTGCTCAGACATATTTATTTCTAAAGTAAGAAAAGTAGTCACTTCTTGGCTCTATTTCTTAAGACTGAAAATACTAATATCACAATAGATTTCCCATTGTTCCTACAGCTGGATTGAAGATGAAGATGAGATTGTAAGAGAAAGAAAGTGGATGCACTATTAATCAAATCCTGGGTAGCGATTTTTCTGAGGAGCGCAGAGAGCTGACTTATAGGTATGAATTAATAGCTGGAGCTTTCCTGAGCAGAGATAAGTCTCCACGGAATAGCCAGAACCACAAAACCTCCAAGTCAGAGATCCTTAAGTCTAAACTTACTGTGTGGCCATGGAAAAGAACAGACTCTCTCTAGGTTCTAACATCTCTCTCTCTGAAAATGAAGTGGTTGCATCAGAAAGCCTTTCAAGTGTGTCAGGTGCATTCTGTGGCAGTTCAGGAAGGCATGTGCCAAGCTTTCTTCACACCTGCTCCCTTTGGGAGCCTTAGTCCCTGCTCGTCAATATTAGGGGGTAGCAGCACCCAGTGAGAATTCTTCTGCACACAGCCATCCTGAGGAAATATGTCCTTTCCAACTCTGGCATATTGATTCCTGGAGGACAGAGATCAATTTTTAAACTTCTCTTGTTTTTCCATACTGAATCCCACACTCTTGCGGACTTACTTATTTCAAGAAATCTTTGAGGGAATTTTATGTGTGTCAGGTACCGAGAACACAAAGTCGAAGTTTTCTCTTAAGAAGTCCAGTCCAATTTGAAGGACATACATGCAAGGGTATCAATGCCTGGCAGTATGTTTGCTGATTGATCCAAGAGATATTTAATATATCTTCAAACCCAGAAGCCTAAATATTTACTATTTTTTCCTATTTCAGTCAATAATATTTCCCAAGATCTTTGAGGGAATATAAACGCAGGGAATGATGAAGAATGTATCAGTCATGTTAAACTCATTTAGCATCCACCAAGTTTAGAATAATTGTCAAATAGCCCTGAAAACTGTGTCTTTTTGATGCTCAGTTGTCATCTTTTGGGTGCAGTGTGGCTTTGTTGCAATCCCCTACCAACTTCCGTTGCTTCTCTCTCACAGCCTCCCCTGGTTCTAGTTTCTCTGATGTTAATTCATCTCTTTCCTCCCCTGTCTTCTTCCTCTCCATTTCCAAATCTTTAATCAATGTATTTCTCTAACCATCTTCGTAAAAATTATCTTGAGGAAGAGGTTTACAGAGTTTGGACTGGACTGTAGCTTATTGTGTGTGTTCTCATGTTCATGTGCCATGCACGTGTGGGTGTGTCTCGTGTGTTTATGCACACACACACATGCTCATGTGCCTACAGAGGCCAGAAAAGGGCAACAACCCCCCAGGAGCTGGCGTTACAGCTCATTGTGAACTACCCTTTTGGGTGCTGTGGGCTGAATTCCAGTTCTCCGAAAGAAATGCTTTTAACTGCCTAGTCATCCTGCCAACCTACAGCATCATCAGGTTTATAAAGGAGGAAGCTGAAACTCAATGAAGTCAAGCTATCTCATTTGGGTCACCCAGTAAAGGTCAGAACTCAGAACCCAGGTCAGTTCAATCTACCAAATCTAGCATAGCATCTTTCCAAACCTACTTAACTTAAAATCAGTGAGGTCATCTTGAAACTTCAGAAAACTTCAAAAAAGAAAATATTGCCTTGCTGCATTTTCTTTTTGTAATAGAAGTTATTGAGGAACAAATGGCTAAAACAAACATGCACACACAAACAAAAAAACAAAAACATCACAGCAAAGAATTGTAGGTCTTAGTTTTTTGTTTGTTTGTTTATTTTGGCTTTTCAAGGCAGGGTTTCTCTGTAGCTTTGGTGCCTGTCCTGGAGCTAGCTCTTGCAGATCAGGCTGGCCTCAAACTCATAGAGATCCACCTGCCTCTGCCTCCTGAGTGCTGAGATTAAAGGTGTGCATCACCAATTCTCGGTCCTTTGTTTGTTTGTTTGTTTGTTTATTTTGCTTTGTTGTTACTCTATTACTGAGCAACAATATCTTCTCAAAGGCCAAGATCAGCAATCATGATAAACAACCTGAAATAAAAGGCATAAATGGATACAATGGCTCTGGAAAAGTCACAGCCCATCCTGAATTTCCGTTTTGATAGCCACCTCTCATCTTTCAGGATGCTTCAAAGTGTTTGTATTACCTTAAAATAGTCTTTGAATTTTGAAATTTCCATTGCCTTCATATGACAACTATAAGAAGGGAGGACTCATTAGCTGTAACATGAAGAACAATTAAGCATGTTTATCTGCTGGCATTCCAAAGCAGCTTTTTCTTCCTCACATTTCCATACCATTTTAGATCTGAAGCCACTTTGGCATGTATTATTTCATATGTTTGACATTCACAGATTTTTTTTTGTTATTCTAAAACTTTCTCTTCACTGCCTTCCTGAACCTTCCTCTTATTGGTCTTCTTCCTCTAAATAGTCCCTCCATTCAGGTCACATCTATTCCATTGTTCTTTTCTTTTGTTTCCCCCTCTCTTTAGGCCTCTTCTCCCCACTTGTAATCTGCTTCATATTTTTATGTTTATACATACATGTATATAATATATAGATACATATTATATAATTTATATGTGAAGTTTAAATTTATGTGTAAATTTAAAACTAATCTGGCACATGAGAGAAGGCATGCTGTGTGTCTGTTTTAGCCTTGCTCCTTTCCCTTCACATAATGATCTCCTGTTTCATCTATTTTCATGAAAATACCAGCATTTCATTTCTTTATTTGCAACTGAATAAAACTCCATGTGTATATTTACTGCATTTTATTTATCTATTTCTCAACCAATATATGGAACTCTGTTGTAAGGAGAACCATTTCTATTAATCTGTGTATGACCATGCGGCTTGCCGGCAAGGTTCTGTCCATTTCTGGCAGGGCTACATGGCTTTTCCCTGTCTTCGCTTTCTTGCTCCCAGCATTCAGTTTAGTTTTCCTCACCTACCTCTATTCTGCCCTGTGCAGGCCCACAACAGTCCTTTATTAACCAATGGTATTCACAGCACACAAAGGGGAATCCCACATCAGAACTCTAGGCAGATTCTACATGTTGGCTATTGTGAATAGTCCAGCAATAAAAATGGCTGTGTAAGAATCTCAGTGCCACACTGAACCTCACAGAAGAGAAAGTTGGAAGTGCACTTGAACAGATTGGCACAGGAGACCATTTTCTAAATATCCCCAGTAGCACAGACACTGAGAGAAACAGTTAATAAATGGGACCTCCTGATACTGAAAAGCTTCTGTAAAGCAAAGGACACGGTCAACAAAATAAAATGGCAGCCTACAGAATGGGAAAAGATCTTCACTAACCCCACATCAGACAGAGGACTGATCTTCAAAATATACAAAAAAACAAAACAAAACAAAACAAAAAAACAAACTCAAGAAATTGATCATCAAAAGAACAAATAATCCAATAAAAATGTGGAGTACAGACCTAAACAGAG
>LOEQ01001698.1:69757-90272 GCA_001685075.1 Bramus lutescens | reverse complement strand
TCACAATCCCAGAGAACCTAGACAACAATGAGGACCCTAAGAGAGACATACATGGATCTAATNGGGAAGTAGAAAAAGACAAAATCTCCTGAGTAAACTGGGAGCATGGGGACCATGAGAGGGGGTAGAGGGGGAGGGGAGAAGAAGCAGCTACCTAATTATTGACAAAGTATTTATTGGGAGAAAAGGCACCCCCTCCAATAAATATTGCTGGGAAAACTGGATATACACATGTAAAAGACTGAAACTAGATCCATATATTTCATGCACAAAATAAATTAAAAATAGACCAAAGGAATTAATGTAAGGGTTGAAACCATTAACACTAGCAAAAACATAGGAAAACAATTCAAGATATAGGCACAGCAAAGGAAATAATACCAAGAATAAACAACTGAGATTTCATCAATAAAAAAGCTAAATGGTAAAGAAGACAATTAGCACCATGAATAAATCATCTAATGAATGGGAGAAAATATTGATCAACTATGCATCAGATAGGTTATTAATATCCAGAATCTATAATGATCTTCAAAATTCAACACCAAAAAATGTTATATAAACATTGAATGTGCTAATGAATTGAATAAGACAGAGTTTAGAAACTCAAGAGAAATTTTATTAGAGTTTAAAAAGAAAAACCACAGGAATAGTCCAGATGCAAATCTTGTCAGGTACCATGGTGGGAAGAATGGATAAGAGAAGAAAACAAAAGCCCACACTCTGAGCGAATCTCGCATAGAGATCAGCAACACTGTGAACAAGGTGCAACACGGCAGAGCGTGGAACTTTAGTCTCTCTCTTGAAGTGTTTTTCCTATGTTATCCTCTAGTGGTTTCAGAGTTTCAATTCTTAGATAGGTATAGAGTAAAGGATGTGGTGCGGGGAAGGAGCTCCCCAGAAAGAAGTAGTTTTGGGTAGAAGTGGGAGGAAATCTAGGATGAGAGAATCAGATAGAAGAAAGAGGAGTGAAAAGGTAACTAAGGGAGGGAATATGGAGAAGGACAAATAAAACAAAGGGTCGTTTGAGAGATCATATAAAATCCTAATACAGTAGAAGCTTCTTATACTATATACAAATATGAGAGAAATCTAAATTGGAAAGAGACAAAAATCCCAATTAGTTGTCTTTTGCCAACAAATAAATTCTTCAGCACCTGGAATGGGTTACATCTAAACAAATTGTTGATCTCACAGGCCCTATGGAAACCCCAAACAACCTAGACTATTGATAAGGCTATTGGTTGCTCATTCAGACTGATAATAAAGTCATATTAAGGAAGACAACAGTTCTATAACTCACTCAACATGAAGAAGTTGATCTGGTGCCCACTTTGAGCCTTCACGTGACTAGAGCTCATGGTAGTGGAAGGGACCCTGCACGCTACTAGAGGAGAAAGGTAAGCACCACCCCAGCTACAAATCCTGTGACGGGCATTGGTGACCTGCCTGCAAGATATGCTCGCGCAACAGTGGCACATATGTTGTGGGATCAAACAACCACTGTCAGGTGGGAATTATGGTCCACTCCATGAGATGGAACCCATGCTTGACTGTCTGGGTGGTCAAGAATTTAAGACTAGATAGGCCCTGACCTTCAGGAAAAGCAAACACTGCTGTTCTTCTAAAGAAACAAAGCAATAAAATGACAAATAAAATGACTCCTAACAATATTCTGCTATACTCATAGATCAATGCCTTTTTCAGAAATCATCGGAGAAGTTTCCTCCTGAAGTGGATGGGAACAAATGCAAGGAGCCATACCGGCCAATGTGTAGTGAGTGAGAGACCTTGGAACTCTCAGTCCTCCATTAAATCTCTCCCTTTAGGGCTCAGGAAACTCTGAAGACGAGAAGGTGGAAATACTGTGAGAGCCAGTGAAGATGGAAGAGACTAGGAAAGCAAGCATTTTAGTTACAATGGGACTGATACACGCATGCATTCCTAGAGACAGTGGCAGCATGAGCAGGGCCTATAAAGGTCTAAACTAAATGGGGGTCCATTACTGAGCAGTGAATTGGACACAAGTTCCAAATCCTTAACTCAGAAGCTTCCTTCTTTCCTTTCCTTTCCCTTTCCTTTCCTTTCCTTTCCTTTCCTTTCCTTTCCTTTCCTTTCCTTTCCTTTCCTTTCCTTTCCTCCTTTCCTTTCTTTTCCTTCCCTTCCGTTCCCCTTTTCTTTCTTTTCTTTTCTTGTTTTTAAATAAAGGGTTTCTTTGTGTAACATTGTCTATCCTAGAACTAGCTGTGTAGACCAGGCTGGCCTTGAACTCACAGAGATCCACCTGCCTCTGCCTCCAGAGTGCTGGCATTAAAGACATGCACCCACAGTTCACCATTGCTTCTGACATTTCTGGTCAAACAACCAAGGAAAAGATGTTTTCAAACTGCTGCTTTTGGGGGTTCAGTCCATAAGTTTGCCTAGCCAGTTTCTATCTCCTATTTCATGTTTTCATCATTCTTTTCCCATCCAGATAGTTAACTGTTATTTAGAGAATTGGAGTATTGATCTGTCTGATTTCTTTGAGATGAACTGGATCGTTGGGTTTGGCAGTTGCAGTACCCTTCTAGTGGGCCCATCTAAGGGAACTCAAAAACGCATCAGTAATTTCACTGATATGGTAGCAAGAAATAGAGAGGAAAGGAAGCCTTTGACTAGTGCCTAGACAGAGATTAGATAGAGATATAAAGGCAAGAGATGTTAGTATTACAAGACAAGAAACCAGGAAAATCCAGAATAGAACCTTTTAAAAATATTCAAATAAAAATCCATTCTAATCTCTTGATGGGATTATAGTGCATCTGCCCATGGGACATATCTTCATTTTTTTCTTTTGGCCTCTAACACTGAGCTCAAGTGATAAACCCACGATCTGCTTTCAGATACTTTGATAGCTGTTGGAATGGCTAGACTAACAGTGTGAGGCCCTTCCAATATGGGAGATTGTAAACAGAGACTGCACTTTAGTTTCCTGGCCACCAGACTGAATAATCACACAGAAACTATATTAATTACAACACGGGTTGGCCAATAGCTTAGGTGTATTCCTAGCTAGCTCTTACATCTTAAATTAACTCATCTCTCTTAATTCATGTATCACCACAAGGTTGAGGCCTACTGGTAAGGTTCTGGTATCCTTCTCTTTCAGCATGTACATGGTGTCTCTTTGACTCCACCTGTTTTCTCTCTCTATATATATCTCTGTTCAGATTTCCGCCTGGCTTTATTATGCCCTGTCATAGGCCAAAGCAGCTTGTTTTTTAACCAATGATAATAAAACATATTCACAACATAAAGAGGGGAAACCCACATCAAGGGCTAGAAAAAAAAGAGTGAAAAAATTTAATATTTTAAATTTAATTTAAAAAAATAAATATTTCATTTTCAGGTTAAAACAGTAGTGGGTCTCTTTCTCTTGACTGTAGGTAGACATTGTGTTTTTGAGTCAAGCCAATGGCCTGATATCCTATATCTGGGCAGCATTTTCTTAGGAAGAAGAATCATTAATAAGAAATGGTTGCCTAAATAACATCTCATTTGGATTTAAATGTATAATGTCTGGAGAGTATGATTCCTTGAGTTGCTAAAGAAACATAATAACAATTTCAGTCTTTGGTTATAGTTTCCTATAGGGTGTTTAAGACCATGTAGGTAGTCAAAATTATTTGTTTTCTTTTTTATATCAAGGCCAGTAGAGAATCAGATTCTTGGGTGTCACTTGGGTTTAGGGGAGTCTATCACATCTTTTGCTAGTTGTTTTATCTGTAGAGAGTTAAAGGACTTGCTAGACCACAGCTTCATTTGGAAACACTGAGGATATTTTCCTCGGTGTTAGTTCTGTGCAGGTGTACACTGGTTAGAGTTCACCCAGTGGAGTTTCCATGGCCTCTCCACACAAGAGAACAAGTGATTCACTGGGGCTGCAAGACATTTTAAGTCCCATGGTACCCTGGGACTTAGTTGACCTTATAGGGCAAAGGTCAAAGTATTGTATCCTTTAGTTCCTCTGATCTCTTTACTGTAGCCTGCGTTGAATGAACACCCAAAAAGTAAGTTACACCAGCTGTGCAATACATAGATAAAGCATGGGTAAAAACCAAACAGTATTAAATAAACCTTGCTTATATATACATTTTGCTCTTTTAAGCTAGTCCTTATAAATGTCACAGAAAGCAGATCAATATAATATTATGGTTGATATTTTTCACCAGAGGTCACTTTATTTTTATTCTTATTCCAACTTTAGGACAAGTTTGAGTGCAGAAAACGATCAAGCATTTCATTCTTTAAGGTTTGGGTCAAAGTGTTATGGTTTAGGAGTGCTTGTTACACCTCTGTAAGACAAAAGAACTATATATTGAAAGGTTTTCCATGTTCCTTCCCACCCCTAGCAGTGTACTCTAGAGGTCCCAAATAAGACAGTTCTTAAAGGAAGAACAAATGGCCAACAAATATTTGAAAATGCATTCAAGCATTCAACGTCCTTAGATCAGAGAAATTATTAGAAAACTTCATACCTGTATATAATGTATTTTGGTCATGTTTAACCCCTTCCCTTTACTGGCTCTGATCCCCTCTGTCTCTTGTCAAACCCACTTTTCTCCCTTGTGTTTTCCTTTTATTCCAAACCACTTTTGATAGGCTACAAAGAGATAAGCCAGAGTGACAGATAGCACTCCAATGGGAAAAGTCTTCAGCCTCTTATCAGCCACCACTCCCAAGGCACAATCCAGCAGGTGATAAAGCAGAGCGAGGCAGATCTACACAGGGTAAAGGAAGACAGGTTCACTGGGTCCAGCCTGTGAGCACTAGACTGCACAGCAAGCCTGATGTCCAGTGGGACCACCACCGTCCTTCTCTCTCTTCTGGGCTTCTTCTGTAGCCACCACCATTTGCTGTCCCCTTCAATTTTATAGAGGAACAAATGGATGGTATTAGTACACTGCCACGTGTGGTAAAGGGCCAGTAAAGAGGAGTTTAGGAAAATGCTATGTTTGGATGCAAACTGGACGGTTGTATTTCTAATTTCCGCCCATTTAGCTGAAAAAATATCTGAGAATAATAATAATGTGAACTCAAAGTAAAATATGACTTTTCCTGTTTGCAGTGTATATGGTTTAGGTACCTTAGTGCGGAGCAAGGAGAGGAGTGGGATCCTCTGCGGTGCACCACGCCCATCTGTGCTCTATGCACCACCATACCGTTCGTGAACCGGGCAAGGGGCTGGAGATTGAAACACATAAAGACTCACAGAGACACGGGTCATTCTTGAAGCCAGAATGCCCCCAAAATGTCCCCTTTATTGTGTCCAGGGGCAGCTTATATAGGGAGAGCCACGCCCCAGCCAAACGCACCAGAAACCATTTCTCTGCCATCAGGCCTCCTGAGGGTCTCGTGCTCAGAGCAGCTGCAGGCACTCAGATCAGGGGAAAACAAGTTGTTTACAAGAAATTCAGGATGGGGGGGTTCACAGCTCCCAACAATCCTCTCTACCTACATCTTGTTGAGAGTTACTAACAGTGGCCAGTTTCTACTACAGAGGGGTATGAGGCTGCTCAGAGATTCCTCTAGTGGCCCTACAAAAGACAGTATGACAACAGTCTGTTAAAAATTGTACTGTCATTGAGACCTAAAGTAATAATATAGCCTTTGATGTGCCTAGGATTGTGTCAGATTATATCTTGACCAACAAAAATATATTCAGCATTGCCGTATGTATGGAGTTAGATATTGAAGATATAAAAGTAAATAAGGCAGAACTCTTGTCTTCAGAGGCTCTTTTGTCGACAAGAAATTGGTGATGTCTGAATTTTTCTAATGAATTGGAATTGTAAGGGCAAGGTATTAGTAGCTGCCTTTTAAGAGAAAATAATGAATTGAGATTTGAAATAGTCAATTATCTACTATCAATAATTTTGGCTATTAGGAGTAAAGTTGCTATGACTATTTTTGGAAAATCTTTGTACGGATGTATAATTTATCTATAAATGCAATGGCTAGGTCACATGATTATATATTCTTCAATTTCTGAGAAACTGCTAACCTATTACAAAGCCACTGCCCCACTTTGCACTCACTTCTACAATGTAAGGATAAGAGTGTACATGCACAGGTATCCACATTGTCGAATTTTCTGCCTCTATGTGTGTATTGTCTGCATTTTGTTCTAAAGTGTTGTTTCTATGATTAGGAGTGGTGTTGATCTGCACTTTCATTTCCCTTTTAATGTCTTGGAGCTGAGCCGGTTTAAGTTTTGCTTCTGTTCCTTGACCCAATCTACCTGCTTGGATACCGAGCTTTTACCTTCCTGACCTTTGCTCCTCTTATTCTTGATGTCTACTTTCACATTTCCTGGACTTTTTTTGGTTAGTTAGATTTCTGGTTGTAGTTCTCAAGACCTTGGGACCATTACACGTCAACACAAAGAACTCAGGACCTGGCTTATTTTGATCTTTAGTTCCACACTATGTAACAGTCATCACTTCTCAGGACCAGTGAACAAATCTACTCCAAGATAGTCAGTACTACAACACCACCAACACAACAGCATCAGCAACAGCATTGGCAACAACAGCAACAAACCCCAAACAATGGGTCAAAACCAATAAAAACCAATAAGGATTTTGAATCAAAGTTTTCCCCTAATTAGCTCTTAACTCTTGATGCTCCCTCGATTCTCGTTTGACATGCTTTTTAAGCAGTCTCATCTAGTACCACAGCTTTATGTGCCCACTATAACCTCACATCCCTAGGTCCACCTTTCCAGATCAAACTCCTCTCTGCAATCCCAGACCCATGTATTTTTATTGCCTACTGTATATCTCCTTGACTTCCTTAGGACTTTCATTCTGATGTTTTTAATATACTTTTCAGATGTTATCTTCCTGGTGTATTGCATTTCAGGGAAATGTTGTTTTGCTAAATGTTTATGCTGTCAAACTGCCTTAGAAATAATTATATTTGTTTCTATAGATTTGAGCTATGTTCAACTTGGTGAGAAGAGTTTGTTATTGCAGAGGGCAGGGGTTAATAAAGAGACTCATAACTGTTCAAACACTAAGAATAGGAGACTGTATGTGCTCAGCCAAAGATGGAATCTCTGTAGCAACAACTACCTGAAAGAACCGGAGCATCAGAAAGAGGGAGAGGAAAGAGCGGAAGAGCTGGAGAAAAGGGATGAACTGTTGTCAAAGGGCAGCTTCTGGACACAGCAAAGCTGTTGCATATGCGACATCACAGCAGCTGTGGTTAAGCCACCTAAGGCCTTCAGTAGACCAGGAGAGTTAAAAATTCCACGTGGACAGGGAGGGGCTCCAATGCCCACCTCCACCTGAGGAGCTAATGCTATTGGTGGCACTGGAAGAGGGAGAGTCAATTTTCTTTGGGTAGATGAAGTGCTTTGTATGAGATTGGCCCCCATAGGCTCATGTATTTCATGCTCAGTCACCAGGGAGTGGAACTGTTTGGGAAGGATTAAGAGGTGTAGGTTTGGTTGAGTAGGTATAGCCTCCTTATAGGAGCTGAATCAATGGGTATGGGATTTGAGGTTTCAAAAGCCCGTGTCAGACCAGCCTCTCTCTGCTTGGGGTCTGTGGTTTAGGATGTAAAACGCTCAGCCTGTCTGCTTTCTGCCACGATGATCGTGGACTGACCTTATAAAATAGTAAGCAAGACCCCAATTCCATGCTTTCTTTTATGAGTTGCTTTGGTCATGATGTCTCTTCACAGCAATGGAAGAGTAACCAATGGACATTATTATGTTGGACTGCCTTAGTAAATGGTTTCATACACGTGGACATATGGATAGCAATAATTTGACATAGTGGGCTTATGAAAAGATGTAAAATTGCAAAGGAGATGGGAGATACATGGGGTAGCTGGATCCAGGGGAGAAGAAATGGACATGTATTATATGCATATATGGTAATTTTCATGCAGCTAAAATGTTACTTTTAAAGCAATCATTATATAATAACAATTATTATTTTGTGTGTGGATGCACATGCATATATGTGTAGGTCAGGAAACAACTTGTTCCGAGTCAAATCTCTCCTAGCATGTGTGTCTGGGTGTTCAGACCCACACATGTTGTAAGGCTAGGTAACAATTTCTCTGAACTGTGGAGCTGTCTTCCCTGTTTCTGAAACTATTTTCTTACATATTCTCTTTCTTTTCTTTTTCCTTCTTTTTCCCATCTCTCCCTCCTTCCTTCCCACCCTTCTTTGCTCCCTCTCTCTCTGCTTCTTCCCCTCCCTCCTTCTTTCCATCCTTCTTTCTTTCTTCCCTTTCTCGTTGTAATGGAGAACTTAGAACTTTGAACCTAGTGCCTTGTATATGCTAAGCAAACATTCTGTCGCTGAAACAACACATTTTCATCTTGAGATCAGTTTCTAGGCTCTGAACATAAGATGCCAGCCTTTCTCGTACCTCTCTTGATGTCCAAATGCTGGTTACTTGGAATGACTTAGTGTCTCAATTCTATGGTTGTTATCTGTACAGATATTGATTCTTTTCCGTTGGAGTTTTACTCTCATTCTCAAGTCTCAGTGACCCTTGTGAAAGGTCAATCTGAAGGGACAACGTTCTTGGGGGAAGGGGAGGATGATGACTATTGCTCTCACAAGAATGATGTGTTGCCGTGAGAGGCAGCATTCACGATGGGCATCATCTGGCCTTAAGAGGTGCATTTGCTCCTCCTGAGCACCTTGGAGGAGGAGGATGTAATGCTATTGAATCTTTTCTGAGATTGCTTTCTCTCTGTGGGATGAAACATGTTCAAATGTGAGACACTCCGAGTCAAAACTGGATAAACTCTACAAGTGTGAATTCATCTCTAGAAAAAAAAATATTTGTTGTAATTGTTTCAGTCTTCAAAGCATATCACTCATTCTGTGGCCAACTGAGAGCTGGATGATTAAGGGTATAATTTTCTGAATTTGATTTTAATCCGTAATGTGACAGAAAACATGGCTTTAAGTCTAGGGAGCGTCTCTATTTTGGCTGGAGTCCTGGGAATCTAGAGCTAATGGATAGGTGTTTACTTTCACTGAATGGCCTTTGGGATAGATAATGACAGCACTGAGCATGGCCACATAAACTCTGTCTGCATTGAGCTGAAAATGCACATAGATCCTTCAGAAGGGTAAAGGAGAGGAACAGAGGTGAGGAGAGGGCACTTGGGAAACAGCACAGCAGCAAGGAAGACAAATATCCTAGAGAACTGGGCTGCAAAGGAAGAAATTATTCTGTAGAGCAGGTATACCCTGCAGCTAGGCCTGCTGACTGGAAAGGGACAGGGGAACTATGGGACCTTTGTTATGGACCAACTGAATCACACTAGTTGCTAGCATTGTGGAGTTCTGGCAAGCTACCAGGCTCCTCTTTCCTCTTTATAAGCACAGGGAATGAACATAATCTTTATGGAGGGTTTTTTTTTTTTCTGACTTCACCTAGACTCAAAGATATCTGTGGGAATAGCATGGCTCCATAAGGGGGCATTCTCTAAAACTAGGTGGGAGGATCTGTAATGGGACCTTAACCCTTTCAGGTCTCTGCATGGATTAGGACTGTGATGTGTGGGGGAGCCATTAAGTTGAAAGAATTAGTTCCAACAATGTCCAAATGGATTAACTTCTCTCTCTAAAATTGGGATCTTGCTCGTATAGGAGAACTTGGTGATCTGGAGACCTCCACCTAATGGCTAAACTTGAAATTTGATTTTTTTTTCCTGCAAGGCTGTAAGTCTGAAATAATCCAGGGCAGATAAGAGAGTATGAAGGAGCTCTTAGTCACCCTATAAACAGTGCAAGCTGCTTATCCATCTTAGAAAATGGGAACTTCATAGCAGCATTATTTGTAATAGGCAGGACCTGGAAACAATCCAGATGCCCCTCAACTGAAGAATGGATAAAGAAAGTGTGGCACATCTACATATTAGAGTACTACTCAGCAGTAAAAAATAATGACATCTTGAATTTTTCATGCAAATAGACAGAATTAGAAAACATCATCCTGAGTGAGGTAACCCAGACCCCCCAAAATGAATATGGTATGTACTCACTCATAAGTGGATACTAGTCATAATCAAAGGGCAATGAGGCTATAGCTCAGGATCCTAGAGAAACTAAGTAATAAGGTGATCCCAAAGAAAAACATATATAGACCCACCTGGAAATTGGAATCAGACAAAAATTTNACTTGAGGGAATAGGATTGATATTTTTTTTAAGTAATAAAAAAGGAAAAAAGAAAATGGAAACTTTTTAAAGGAACAATTGCATCTCTTTGAAGAAACTGTCAGTAGGAAAGCTTTTAAAAATAATTTCCCTGTGAAATTCCTAATACTCCAGCAGAGTTCTGATACTGTTGTTCAGCAGCCTCTTCCTTTTGTACGAGTGCTGGAATTGGAAGCATTTCTTGTATTGACTTAGAAAATTGTGTGTTTATCATCCTGTGCCTGCCAGTTACCTTGTGGGTGCCAGCCCCAGGTGGTGGGCCGGTAGACTGCAGGTTAGGGCTGTGTGTCATGTGTGATGTGTGAGAGACATGTGGTGTGTTTGCGTTGCCAGGATCAGGGCTTTGAAAGTCATGGTGCTCAAGGGTTAAAAAGATAGGCAAGTGAGCAAGCCCTCTCCTCTCTCTATCTGCCTCCCTCTCATTCCCAGTTCTTTGGTGGGGGTTGTAGCTCCTGCTAGAAAACCATGCTGTGGAGCTCTTGCTGGAGGCTAGCAATGGTTCTAGACGACACATACCTGCCGTTTTGAGCCCCTGTATTTTTAAGGAAAGCGAGGCAGAGATGTGAAACAGGAAAAAGACAGACTGCATCTCAATAGGCTGAGAAATCCCTGGAATGGAGGGCCTTTAGGGCAGGTTTAGATCAGAGAGTGAAGGGTAGGGAAGTTGCCGGTGCTGGCTCTGGGCCGTTTGCAGGTTTTCTCAGAACACATGTGGGCGGGTCGTTTCAGGAGGCTTTGAGCAAGCAGAACATATTTGACCAGGATTGGGAGAGTAGAGACAGACATTTTAGATCAAACCAAGTTTAGCCCAACAGCACGGGCTGTAGGAGCATGACCAGAAGTTTCCAGAAAAATGCAGTAGGTCCAAGGACCAATTGTAGGTTTGACCATTTGGTTGAATGATCTTTAACCTTGATTCCTTTGATAGGGGAGCTGTCCATTTTGGGAAGAACACCATTATCAAAGCTAGGGCAAGTGTTACTGCTATAGACCAAATGCCTCTGACACCCACAAAATATATGTGTTAAAGCCTAGCCCTTCAACATTATTAGAAGGTGGAAACTGGAATGTGATTAAATCAGGAGATGGAGCCATTACTAAGGAGATCTCAGATTAGGTTTATTGGATTATTGGTGGGATTATTGCCCTCATGAGAGAACCAGATAGCCTTTTGTCCCTTCTGCTCTATGGGAACATGGAAGCAAACAACGGAGCCACTGAAATGCCATGGGAGAAATCTAAACGAAAGGATACATAAAATGCCTTGCAGACTGGCAGGCAGTTTGGAAGATTCTATGAATAATAATTTCCTTCTTATGATAAATTCCATGAAACTGCAGGGGACAGATGAGCACAAAGACCTAGGTATACACCACGATTTTCTGCAGGAAGAAGATGAACAAGTTTGACTGTGATAACTTTTGTTTACTCTGTGTAACATACAGTCCTTTTGTTTTGAGATGTGATAAGGAATTAGGACATTCTGGACTTGGGAAAGGTAGGGAGAGTTTGGGGAAGACAGAGCCAATGGCCCTGAGAATATGCACACATCTTAGAATGAAATGATACTTCTTTTCTTGAGTAATATTTATAATTTTTTTTCTAATTTACTCCTTTGGAATGGAACCTTGGGTCAAAGAGGCAGATCTTGTACAAGCTGGGCACACAAGATATCAAGACTAGAAGGACATTGATGGTATGTATGGGTGAGTGGGCAGGTTAATTAATGGATCTCCTGGCATTTGGAAGGAGTGTGAATCCAGGAGGTGGGCAACATACTGAAAGGAGAAACCCACATACTGGGTCCATGGAGAAGGAGGGAGGGAACAGAGAAAGGGCAGGGAGAGCAGCTTAGACTGGAGTACAGCAGAGTCTGGCATTTTGCAGAAGGTCTGGGTGGTAAAGATGCTCCCTGCTGAGGCTGTGAATGGGTTCTTCAGGGTGGTGAAGCTTCTTGGAGAAGATAACATTGAGATTCTGTGGACACTGGCTGCCTCGGGTGATAGTGGGAAGGAAGCTAGACAAGAAAGAAAATGTCCCTTCCATTAGATATGGATTTGACTATGCTCCTCCTATACAACATGTTAAAGTTTTAATCACTGTTTTCTCATACAGGACCTACAATGGGACTGCGGTAATTTCAAGTGGTCCTTCTGGAGTAGTGTTGGCTCTTAATCCCATGTGACTGCTGTCCTTCTAAGAGAAAATGTCAGGTGAAGATACAGAGAGACGCAGGAAGAAGGTGGTCATGTGATGGCAGGGATGAAATAGGAGGCAGAATGCATTGAGGCAATGTCAAGGAGAGCTGGCCATTATTGAAGCTGGTAAGAGGCACGTCTTCCCTAAAGACTTTAGAAGCAACATGGACCTACAGGGCCTCGATCTTGAACTTGAGCCTCTAGAACTATGGTAACACAAATTTCTTACTATTGTAAGACAATCGTTTGTGGAATGTCGCTGCAGCAGTCAAAGAAGCCACCGCAGCAGTCTTCTTGGGCCAAGTCTACCCCATTGCAAAGCTCCTCCCATCTGTCCTCCCTGGTCCTTAGCCACACCAATCGCTGCCTTTTTTTTTTAGTTTTCCAGCAATACTTGAGGTCTGTGCCTAGCTTCAGCATGGGATTCCAGTGTGCCTTCAGATTTCCTTTAACCTCATTCAAGATCTGACTTCATCTAAGGGGTAAGCATCTACTTCCCCGAGTTTCTCACCCTGCCTAAGGCAATGAGTGTTCAGCATCTCTGCGCCTTGCTTCCTTCTTGAGAACATCTTTCTGGCCGTCATGCAATACACATTAAGCTTGAGCTCCTCATGTAGGTCACTTGGAAGGCACCTTTTCTGGGGCACCACTAGCCTGTTCAGATTTGAATGCTGATAGGTTCTCCTGGCTCATTAGAAAACTTGTAAAGTACATATAATTAAAAAAACGAATGATGTTGTTTTTAAACATTTTGAATAGGAATATTCTGCTTTGAGGAAAGCCCACTACAGAACTGATTAAATGGAAACGGTAGAATAAAAGAATCTTTTATTAACCCAAGAATTTAAAAAATGCCATGACTTTTCCTCCTAGTACACTGGCTTTTCTTTTTAGATAACTTGTATGAATACTGAATTTATACACCTTCTGGATGGATGTATACTGTATAAAAGTGAGGTACATTAGCCTGAGAATGGATAAAACAAAATAGTGAGGAATCAAAAACCACTGCAGAAGAGGGCTTTGTAAACGGATGCGTGGGCATTAGTGTAGATAATATTCTGGGAGTTTCTGTGTCATAGTGACTGTGGAGGAGGGAGACTAGGAATGAAGAAGCCAGTTGGAAGACAGAGAAGAATATTCCACAACTTTTATTATTTTGTATCACATATTATTTTAAAACCCACATGCAGTTATGAGAGGGAGAGAATGGAAAGGAGGATGGGTCAAAGAAAAGAACGAGAAGAGGAAGGAATCAAAAGACAAAAAAGATAAAGGTTGCTGAGCTGTATAACAATTGAAGAGCAAATGTGAGGTCCTCAAAGGGAAAATGGACGAGGTTTGGACCAGAGGTGTCAGCTGGCTCCTGAATGCAGGCAGGGAGAAGGGTACAATTGTGCAGGCACATGTGCGCGCGCGCACACACACACACATGCACGCACGCACACACACGCACGCATGCACGCGCGCGCACACACACATGCACACACGCACGTGCACACACATGCACGCACATGCGCGCACATACACACGCATGCACACACATGCACACACGCACACACAACACACGCATGCACGTGCACACACACATGCACGCACATGCGCACACACATACACATGCATGCACACACATGCACACACGCACGCATGCGCACACACACACACATGCATGTGCGCACACACATGGGCACACACACATTATTGAATGTTCAGGTCTTCTGCGCTACTTCAAAAGGTCATATTCTCAATTGACTTTCCAGAGAACATGACAATGTAAATCCTATGACAGCCCAAACTGCCCAAGAAGGATTTCTTTGTGGGCTTGATTGCATTGTATCTGTTTCCCAATTCTTCTTTATAGGAAGACCTCCATCAACTGGCCAGTGTGAATACTATAGGCACCTTCTTAGGGCCTCTCTCTGCCAGCTCTCCATCACCCTGCTTATGCCTTTCTCTTATTATGTAAAGTGTTACACATAGCCAATTGCATGCTAGCCATTTAGGAGGTGGAAGGGAGGGTAGAAGCAATGAGCTGTAATCCTCAGTCATATGTGAGTCAGGAACAGAATTTACCTAGGGTCAACAGTGCTGAAAAGCTTAGACACTGGCTAAGTGTTACAGCTGCTGCTGAGCTTTAAGGCTCCTAAGCTCTACTCAGTGTTCTGCTACACTATTGAAGGTTGACATCACGTGACATGTCACACTGTATCAGAGTGATGAGCAGAACAGAGAATCTTGGTAAGAAAGTTGTAGGGAAGTGGTATGTGCCGTTCAGGCAGCATCAGAACTGAGTCATTGACAAGATTTCCTCGAGAAGGCCAGTAACCTGAATGAACTGGACAACTTCATTCAAGAGAGTTTTCAGTGCCCTAATGATCAGTGATTTTTTTTCAGTATTCTGTTACATTCACCACAAGTAGCATAATTCCTGACCCATTGTAGGCATAACAAAAATTCATGTTGAATTAGAGCAATGTCTCATTGGATGGAGACATGCAATCTCTGTCTCTGATTTTACAACCCAACTGAATACATTCTGAAGAATTAATGAAAGGAGGGGTAAAGGCCGATAGGAATGCAATCACAAGGGCTGCTGAATCCACCTTCTGCTGTATGTGCAATGCCCGGAAGATAAAAGGAGCTAGAATTGGCTCCATGCTTTCTCAGCCCCACTGTGAGGACAGACTTCCCACATGAGGCGGCATGGTCCTTTGGGGGGAAAGCATTTAGTTTGGGGGAAGGTGGATGATAAACAGTGGAGCTGCATGTTCTGAAGCAGCTTGTGGGAGAAAAAGAGTACCAGCTGCGGCCTGAAATGGCCCAGAATCAAGAGCATGTGCCGAAAGGCAAGAAATTGGCAAGCCTGGTGTGGGCACATGTGGCAGAAACATGGACCCAGATGCACCGAGAGTCACAAGACAGTGGGGCTGGCCAGCTCCCTCACTGCTGACTCCAAAGCAGCTGAAGCAAGCACTCTTCTTGAGCTGGTGGTCTGCAGACACTGCAGACTCTCTGCAATATAGTCTGCTAAGGTTCAGGTACCAATGTTCTCTTGACTGGATGGGGATCTTAGGAGCTGCTCTATCCTCCCTGCTCGTGGGGAATGTACGTCTGAATCTGTGGAAAGCAAGTTTTCCCTCATCTTAGGCTCTCCCCAGAGACTATTGGAACCATACCCTGAAGAAATCTGTCTTTGTATAAATGATGACACTCATGTACAAAGAAAGAATCATGACTTTCTTAGGGTCACACCCCCAACAAGGGGAAGCAGTACTGAAATCCCAGGGACTGCTGTTTGTTATTTCATGAGCCTACTGTAAACTGGCTTTGGGGACCCTTGGCTGAGTAAGAAACCAGCTGTAGTCTCCTTGGCCATTCCATTTGCTTTTCTTCTTTCTCAGAGGCCATTTTTCTCTCTTTCCCCTCCTGCCTCCGGTTGTCTCTGGTGTCTGAATACCTACACTAAATTTTGCCAGACTCATCCTTAAGATCCCAGACTCATCCTCCCCTTAAAGTATTCAGAATCCATCCCACCACCTCTTCTTCTGCAGCTCGGCCACTGGCTCTATCAAATCAAAGGCTGTTCACACAGATGAAACACACATAAAGGAACACACACACACATACACACACGACACACACTCACACAGTATGAGTGAAGAACACAAAGCACACTTGCAGCAAAGACCAGAAGCTCTCGTCAGCTCCCAAAGAGGCGTTCCTCACTCATACAATGAGATGAGTGCATGCTGAAGAGTGTGAGGCTACCAGGGAGGCTTCTATTTCTAGTGTTTTCTAACACAAGACCTTCCCTCCCTCCCTNTCCCTCTCTCCCTCTCCTCTTTCCCTTCCTTCCTCTTTTCCCCCCTTTCTTCTTTCCATAAAAGGTCTGGCAGTAAATATTTTAGGCTTGCGGGCTATATGATCTCTGCTACTCAACTCTGTCTACCATAACAAAATGTACCCATAAGCAATACAGAAATGAATATATGTGACTGTGTCCCCCCAAAACTTTATGGGCCCAGGAATTGGAATCTCACGTTTTTTCTCGTGGACTATATAATGCTTTTATTCATCTTTGGCTTTTTACCAATGGTTTTGGGCTGAGATGATAGCTCAAGGGCTAAACTGCCTGCTGTATGAGCATGGGGAGCAGCACCCTCAATCCAGCACAAGCCCAGTGCTCACAGTCCAGTGCTCACAGCCCAGTGCTCACGATCCCAGGACTCACAGTCCAGTGCTCACAGTCCAGTGCTCACAGCCCAGTGCTCACAGTCCAGTGCTCACGGTCCCAGGACTCACAGTCCAGTGCTCACAGTCCAGTGTTCACAGTCTCAGGACTCACAGTCCAGTGCTCACGGTCACAGGACTCACAGTCTAGTGCTCATAGTCCCAGCATGCACAGTACAGCTCTCATATACAACGAGAATTCTGGGAAGAGGAAAGTTTCAGTCTGTAGTCATGACCCAGCCGCAGAGGAAGCAAGATGTGACTGTCTCATCAAAAAAGGTACTAAGTCACATGGCTAACACAGAGAAGAATTATGGGCTGATATAAATTATAAGAGTTAATAAGAAGTCTGAACCAATGGGCCAATCAGTTTTCTAATTAATGTAGACCTCTGTGTGTTTCTTTGGGACTGAATGACTGTAGGACCAGGTGGGACAGAAACCTCGGTCAACAACATGGTTGGTGGGGACTGGGTTCCACAGTGCGTCTTCACAGCTACACGACAATTGCAGAAGAGTATTTCTTATCTAGAGTACGCGGACAGGGCGTTAGCTGCAGCATTATCCAGACACAGAAACTGAACGTTATTCCTGACCTACTAGATCTGAAGCTCTGGGACTTCTCTGTAAGAAGGGGAGAAAAGGGTCTATACTGTGCCAAGGAGTGTGTAAAGAGGAGTGGAGGACTAAAGGGGTTTGCGTCATGTGACCTTACCAGAGCACCCGATCATCTCTTGAGTAGTAGAACTTACAGTTTTTATTAATTTTTTATTTCTTATGGTCACCTACCTGAAAACAATACTCCATAGTGAACATTTAAAAAGTGGCAAGCTTTGATAGAGCAGAAGTTGACCACGGATTTGCTAATTTCCCCTGGTCGTTATTTGGCATCCTTGGATAGTCAGAGGTCAGCTGGAAGGCATGGGAAAGACAGGCACATTGTTAACGGCTTTTACCTACTTACAATGTTCCCTGGGGTCACCTTAGCAGTGCAGGACCCAACACCAAGGGGATCTACAACTCAATAGGCCGATGGCGTGAAAAGGGCAGGTGGAGGGGGCCAAGGTGCATCCAAGCTAATTAGGCAGGCACCTGAGATGCTTGCGCAAGGGGCTGGAAATGAAGCTGCTGAAAGACGAATGATGAGGTAGAACACCATGTGGGAGGTGAGGCCGGAGACAGCCCGGGCAGGTCCTGTCTTGTAATTCTATTTCACATTAACTATATCACAGGCAGTAATAGAACAATGTTGATGACTCACCTCTATCCCTTAACAGCAAGAAAATTGATGGTGAACTCATACGGTTCCAGCCCTAAAGTTAGTATATGACCCCCTCCGAGAACTGTTGCCATTGCTGAATGAGCTGATAATTTCAGAGAACCTGGCCCAGAGTAGCTGCGCATGCAGGGTGCTTTCCCTCTGGGTCACTCACTTGTGTGCAGGGCACTGGGGAGATGTAAATACTGCCTCTGCTGCTTTCCATGTTAGCAGGCTCAATCAACTCAGTATAAGGGAAACTGTGTGCATTTGGTAGGGGCCTGAATAAAAGGAAATAGGAAAAGGCACTTGGGGGAGTTCGTTGTAGTGAAATAAAGTCGAACATGAAAACCACTTTATGTACAAATACATTTGTTGCTGCATTTTCATAGCAGCCTCTTATGGGGGGGATTAGTTAGGCTTGTAGCTAAATATCTATTTGATGCACATTATAAAATCATTCAATTGCTTAAGATAACAGGGATGTTAAGTAGTCATGCATAAATAGAGAATTAAAAATTACATGTGTCGTGACTACACTAAAATTCTTACATGGTCATGACTAGAATGATCTGAATACTTGTCACAGAAACATATTTGTGAATAGAGGGTACACGCACATTTTGATGTGGGCACTCTCACATGTGCATTCATGTGACTGTGTAGACCAGATGTTGATGCTAGGTGTCTTCCTCCATCCCTCTCCATCTTATTTTTTGAGGCAGGCGTCTCACTGAGCCTGGAACTCAGTTATTCAATGAAGTTTGCTGGCCAGTGAGCTCCAGGGATTTGCTTGTTCCCCTCCAAGCATTAAGGTACTTCTGTACCCAGAGTTTACATGAGTGTCAGGAATCTGAACACAGGTCCGCATGTTTACACAGCAGGCGATTGACTTAACGGGGTGTCTCCCAGCTGCTTTTACAGTCAAGCAGCTAGAGACTGATGGGAGATGATGGCTCGCTTATCTGTGGCTGTCTACTAGCAATAGTTCTGTGGAGGGCAGGCCTCCCTTGATGTATGTATCAGTCTTATTTAGGCTTACAAATGGAAGTTGGAGACAGTGCATTGGGCTGTGTGTCTTTTTCATGAGCCACTACATCTCTGGAATGTGTATCTGCAGAAAGACATCCATCTGTTTAAAGAAAGGTTGTTCCTAGATTTGTGGAGTGGCCAGGTAAGGAATGGAGTGGGTGGAAAGAAGATGTTTAGTGTCTAACACTCTTCTCTTTTTTGCACAATAAAGCACCAATGTAATCAGTTCACAATCCCCTTACTGGCACCAGCAGTCTAAATGACCCTGACTAGGTCACATCATGAGTGCATTTAGCTGTTCTTTTCCTATTTTTAAAACTTCAGTTTTCTTATACTAGGCCTGAAAAGTTAAAAGGCTTCCTTGTGTTTACATACATATTTCATTTTGGCTGAGCCCTACCCTTCTCCTGTCCTTTTCGATCTCCCTGACCCTCCTTTCATGATGGACCTTTCACCACCAGGATTCTGTTTTCCACTTTAATATCTCATGTGTGTTCCATTGTCTTCCTCACCCCACCCCTTCTTAAACCATAGCTGTTCCCTTTCTTGTGGACCTTTTCAGGCATTCTTATGCCTTCTGTGTTTAATAAATTTTCGACAGCAGGCATTTCAATTAAGTGGAATCATACAGTTTGTGGCCTCATGTATGAGGCTCAATTTATCTCATAGGTTTTAGTAAATCCTTCCTTTCTTTACATGTAGGTAACATACCACTGCAAGGGAAAATATTCCTGTCTCTATTGTTAGCAGCCAGGTGCCTGTTGTCTGACATATAGGGAACACACGTATTTGTTTCTGAAAAATAGTTTTTTTTAGTTGATGTTATTTAAATATCTCTTTTATAGGCAGCCACAGTCAATTCAAAGTTTTTTCTTTTAAAAATGTATCCACATCTGCTTTATAACATACAAGCAACCCCAGCCCAAATTAGCCAGAATATCAACTTCTAGTCTCTCCTCATTCTAACCTATTCTCTGTTCACTGACATGACTCAGCTTCTTGAAGCACAATTCCAATAGTCTGACTCCTGTGTAGTTTCTCATTGACTATAATTCATTCAACACTGTACCATGAATGCCTATTACTTAGTGGCAAAGGTGTCCAGCACTAACATCAGCTTTGAACAGCATAAATGCAATTCCTATTCTCATGAACTTCAACCTCTTAGATAAATAATCACTTGATACTCTAGTTCTCCTTAAGTGGTGGGTGATACTTCCTGCCCACTTTCCTAAGGGAATTTTGGAGGTATTTATTGAACTTAGTCCTGTAGTGATGGGTGGTACCAGCATTGACTCTTGACTCCTGAGTGGCTCAGTATTTGATGTATTCTAGCCATACCTTGTAGTGAGGAGGAACAAAATGCTGGGAGAGAGAAAACTGAGTCAGGCAGAAGCCATGACTCTCCTCTCCGAGGCAGATGCATGAAGCTCCAGCCAGCCCAAGATGGACGTGGGTTAGAATCTTCCCGGTAAGCCACTACTTCGTGGTGGTCACAGATTATTAGAAGTGGGTTAATCAAGTGTGAGAGTTAGCCAAGAAGAGGCTAGATATAATGGGCCAG
>LOEQ01001698.1:38129-49973 GCA_001685075.1 Bramus lutescens | reverse complement strand
GAAAGGTAATGTTTCTCTGATTTCCCTCTCTGCTTCTTTGTTCTTTGTGTATAGAAGGGCTACTGATTTTTTTGGACTTGATCTTGCATCCTGCTAAAGAATTTTAAAGAGTAATTGTGAGTAACTAGTAATGCCATGTCTGTTTTAGAGATAAAAAACTGTAAGGTTTAGGTTAAGCAGCTTTTCCCATGAGTCATAGTTAGTAAGAGTCTGTCATCCTAATTCTAGAACCTAAGCTCTTAGTATTTAGTATATATTCTGGGATTTATTACAGTTGCTGTGATCAAATATTCTGAAAAAAAAAAGCAACTCAGGGAAGAAAAGGGCTATTTTAGCTCACACAGTTTCGGGTTACGGTCCATTATTTCTTGGACATCAAGACTGCAGGGAGTTGAAGAAGCTAGTCACATACACAGGCAAGAGCAGAGACAAAATATATGCATGCATGTTTCTTCATGCTAAGCTTTGTTTCTGCATTTATACAGTCTAGGGCCCATTGCTTAAGGAATGGTGACACCCATAATTGACTGGGTTTCCCCATATCACTTACAATTAATAATTAAGACAATCCCTTACCAAGACTCTCTTCCCAAAAGACACTAGGTCATGTCAGCTTAACAATTAAGTGGCTGTAGTCTTTAATATTAAAATTATCCAATTTCATATAGATTAAAAAATACATGAATGGAAACTGAACTTAGAAACTTTCTTGTGGTACTGGTGTTCACTCTGTTGATACATATTCCTGCCAGGTGTGCTGAACTGACTGTCTGATTTCTTCTTAAGGACAGGAGGGAGCATGGTTTGAAGCTTAGGAACTATGTGTACTAATACTGCAGACTGGTTATATGCATTTTTGAGAGAATATGACCTTGTATTACATTTAGATGTAAAAATAGAAATGCTTAAAATTCACACTTCTCTTAAACAATATGATGAGATTGTACCTACATTTACTGCAAGCACTATGAAATTGAGCCTTTTTTCAGACTCTTTGTAACTACAGACACAATTTGAAAAATGTGAATATTAAAAATAAAACAATCAGTGGGATGAGATCCTTTTCTACTCTGTCTTATCTGAAATAATTTGTGAACTCTAGGTGCAGTATTGGAGAATTGCACATTATAATTTTGGCTTTCCAAAGTCACCTCAGATGCTTTGTGTTTGGGGCGTGCGTGAACCAAAAGAAGAGGAGAGGCTGAGGGAGTAGCTGAGTGGTAGATCACCTGGTGCGGAGCATGCTCAGGACCTGGATTGCATCGTTAGCATCAAACTAGTCTCATCCTGCAGAACACCAGCAACAGAGTTCTCATTTCTCTTTATGCTGAAGGTCGGGAAACCCAGGAAGTGGGCTTGCAAATAATATCAAAAGTTAGAACTTGTCAGATGCCAGCCTTTCTGCAAAATCTTCTTCTCTGGGCTGGTCAGCAGATGGGTTTTCTATAGGACTGTCACAGGGAGGGGGTTGCTAACACAGCATCTGCCACCTAGGAATTTCAGTCCACTGCCTTGCAGTTTTCTTTGAAGAGAGAATGAGTCCATTTTCTAACTCAGTAGTTTTCGTTATCAAGGAGGTAACTTACTGTATTTTCACAAAAATCGATTTAGTTCAGTCTTGATATAAATCTAGAATTCTACAAAATAAATGGCAATTGCGAAGCCAAGTTCTTCGATGCTGCGTTTAAGCTCTCGGCCCCCTACCACCCAAGCTTTTAGGAAAGGTATTGTGACAGATGCTAGAGTCAGTGTGCTTGTGGTACTCGTAGGTCATCGAATGTGTTTGATCACCTTCCAGAAACACTCTAGACAGCACTTTCTGTCGTCTTTTGCGTTTGTTGGGGCCATGTGACTGTTTCTGGCCAATGAAGGATCCATCAGTTTGGAAATGTGTGTATTACTTCCCTTTAAAATTGTGTCGACAGCACACTCTCCTCTGAGCTCCTGCGGCCTCTGCCACAGAAGAAAAGCAGGGCCTTAAATAGCTGTTCTGATAGTCCTCTTCATTGCACAGAGTCTTGCAGAAAAAAAGGAGGCAAAACCCACAATTGTTTGGAGCAGGCATCGTAACTAAGATTTAAACCATGGTGTTACTTATTGTATTGTAGAATAACCTAGCTGTGGGTTAATATTACTTGTAAGAGTATTACAAGAATATCCAGGCTCAAGAGACGCTGGTCATAATCCAAGCCCTTGGGAGACAGAGGCAGAAACACTCCAAGCGCAAGGGACAGAGTTTCAGTTTCTACCTGAAAGACAAAATTCCCTGGAGTCTTGAGTGAAGGGATAGGAAGGCTTTCCTTTTATGTAAGGTTTTGTTGTAAGGGGGGTATAACAAAGCACAGTTACTGCATGAGATAAAGTGGCAGCCAGAAGCTAAGCAAAGGTTCAGAAGTGGCCCGGGTGAGCGTGTCCAGAAATTCTGTATTTGATGAAGAAAGTTCTATAGATCCCTGAGTCAACATAGTCAGGAATGGTGCGGGGAGAACTTGTTTTAAGCACCAATTTGAACATAGCATTCTATTTTGTACACAGAATTGATTTCCAATGGATTAATGACATATATATTAAGGGATTAAAAAAAACCCTTTAAAACTTCTTTGGAAGATTTGATAATGATTTTTTTAAGGAAGAAAACAATTGGTGGTGTAGTAGTACATTAAAATTATGAAACCAAAAACTTGTCATCAAAGTATGAAAAGATATACCACACACAGCAATGTGCATAGTTTGAAAAGCAACACATACCTGGAAGCAAAAAAGACAACTGAAAATAAAGCAACTCCAGGGAGAAAGAGCACAGAAATTTCAGAAATAGCTATTAGCTAAGAAAAGCGACATCATTAGTTACCAAAGAAATTTAAATTAGATATATATGCACACTCCAATTAAAAAATCTATCAAAACCAAGTGAGTACAGTTAGAGCTTGTGTCAATAGGATGTCCCATGCTCATTACAGGACATAAAACAGGAGAAAGCAATTGTTCATTCTCTTGCAAGGGGGGACATTTCCTAGTTCTGCAATGAATGGAGCAATTGTACTATCATTAAGAAACTCTGAATAAGCAAAGCTAGACAGTTGTGACAATGTTCATAGTGGCCCTGTTCATAACAGCAAGAATCTGAGATAATGAATCTGATAAATGAAATCTGAGATAATGAAAGGGATGGGACCGTAACTGTAGATTTTCCTTCAAGGCAGAGGTTCACTCAGGTAAAGCAAATGGACCTCGGACTCTCAGGTGACTCTGAGTTTACACTGGAAAAATAAGACTTGATGAGAGAAAATAAAGCCTAGAATTATATATTCAGAACCATCCCACTTTGGAAGTGCTTGGATGGGAACAGAGGAGAGCATAGCGAGGCAGTGACTTCTGTCAGATCCTCATGTAACTGGTGATGCTGTATCTCAGGCTTCCTAACACTGTGGCCCTTTAATCCAGTTCCTCACGTTGTGGTGACCCCCAACCATAAAATTCTTTCATTACTACTTCATAACTGTAATTTTTCTATTGTTGTGAATAACAGTGTAAATATCTGCACTTTCTGACGGTCTTAGGTGACTTCTGTGAAAGGGTCATTTGACTCCCAATGGGGCCACTACCACAGGTTGAGAACCACTGTGCTGCTGGGTGGTGGTGGCGCACACCTTTAATCCCAGCACTCTGGAGGCAGAGACAGGCAGATCTCTGAGAGTTCAAGGCCAGACTTGTCTACAGAGCAAGTTCCAGGACAGTCTCCAAAGCTACAGTGAAACCCTGTCTCGAAAACCGAAAAGAAGCAAAGAACCACTGTGTTATAGGAAGCCTGTGTTACTCAGGGACTTCTTACATGCTTTGGACTGATAGGCAATGCATCTTAATATGCTTCTCTGAAGATATTCAGGATTATAAAGTCTTAAACGTTCAATGAACTTCTAACAAAAGAGACCTCTTTTTTCACTGGAGCTCTCTTCCAGCTGCATGCTTCACTGTGCACCCTGCAGCCATCTCCAGGGTCAGATGGACGCTTCTGATGCCACTGTTTACAACGCCTCTGAAATCTCAGTCGTGAGTGGCCGAAAACGACTCTTTTACTGGCAACATTTTCCTTTGTCTTTCATTTTGAACATATTATTAATAATTGCTGCCTTGTAGCTGCCATTTATTTCTTTCCTTGCACATGTGATATCTCCAAGATATCTGCCTCTAAAACACTTCATTCTCACTGTGAGACAACTTTCCCATGCTTAACCTTGCAGGCAATTTTCTAATGATAATACTGGAAATTTCCCCCAAGCCCCAGCAACTACATTAGCAATCTTTGTGCTGGGCTGGAGCCCAGGTTTTTGTACACGCTAGGCCAGCGTTCTACCACCGAGCCCCAGACCTAATTGCTGACATTTGTTCAGCACTTATTTTTGTCAGGTTTTTTTTTTCCCCTTTCAGTTCTCACAAAGCCCGGTGATGATATCTCCAAGGTGTGGATAAGTGCATTGAGGCCCAAGGAGGTTAAAATTCTAGGCCAAATACATAAGCACCTGAGCTGAAATTTAAGCTGAGCTTTCACCTGTCAGATTTTGCCCTCCCGCCCACCACACCTCCCGGCTTCTATAATTCTGTATTATCAGATTTCTACCTGATACAATAAATCTGTTTGTTGCAATACAGGTTTCCTTGCTGTGTAGCTTCCAGCACACCTGTGTTGTGCCCATATGGCTAGCAGGCATGCCTCTGAGGTTAGGATGGCTGCCAGGAGTGGTTTCAAATGGTTCTGTCTCATCCAAGAGTCAAATTCAAGTAGTCAGTCCTGCTAGACTAGTTTGAGGCTTCCACTAGAGTCTGGTTTATTTCAAATCAACTAATTTAATTTATTTCAACACATGTTCTATACAATACCTGGTTTAGAATTCCAAATGTATAATCACTGCTAGCTTGTGGACTGTCTCCCTCCTGCATCCTCCGCACAGTCCCCAGGCTGAATTCTCTATGCAGTTCTTTGAAGCCTACAGACAGAATATTTTCTAGACAAGCAAGTATGTATATTTAAACATCCTTTAGAAATTAAATACTTTGCATTTAACTCCCTGTTAGGCACTACGCTGAACACTTCTCAATCTTTTCTGTGGTTGGATGAAGCTGGTTTTCTATTATCCATGTTTTGCTGATGAGGAAACTGGCGTGTAGATTCTGTAGCACACAGAGAAGAGCTGATATTTGATTCCTTGGTGTCTTGCTCTTCTGAATCCTTGCAGGGCTCCAGAAATGGACCTGACTGGAGTCACAAGGGAATGAAGAAACATCAAATATACACAGACACATGAGCAGAAGGCCAGGGTTAGGTGGACTGGGTCCTTTGATGGAGAACCACAGAAGCTGGGAATCTCAGCATTTTATTATACATAGTTGAACAGAGAGGCGCTGCCTTGAATACAGCTGAATCAAGGAGATAAAACAATAAGAGGTATATAGGTATATGGGACATTTTGGAGGGAAGACAGAGAAAAAGGAGACGATATAATTAGATGAGCCACCTGAAATCTAATCCCAAGTGGTCAGTCTTAAACACACCTTCATAGTAGGAAATAGTTACTGGAATCAGTAGGTCAGTAGGATATCTATCTATCTACATATATATATATATTTCATATGCATGTATAAAATGTAATATATATTACATTTATATGTACTTATATAAGTAACAATAGTTGGGGTAGAAATGGTATAAATACAGTACTCATGTATGAAATTCTCAAGTGGTTTCTAGCTAGATAAAATCTTTGCTGCCAAAATGAAATTCTAAACCTACTTAATTGATGATTATTCAAAAAATTTATTTTAGTTTTAGAATTTGTTTCTGAGTAATTAGAATATGTTGGTAAACTAACACTTAAACAAAGACTAGAACATACTTATCAATAGGACAGTTTACCTGAAATGATTTGCATTTTGATAAATTGCTAATTTAATATTTTTGTAGGTAAGAAGAAAATTAATATTATAGAAAGATTCAGGGAGAAGAAAGAAATAATTTATCCTTTCTTCTGGAAAAAATATAAAGTACTAAAGACACACTTGGCACAGATAAAGACTACTTAACTTAATAAATATCACTTGGAATTCTAATTCAGTATATACAGGATACCAGCATTCTGGGATTATATTTAGAATTGAGATACATTGCACTTTGAAAAATTAAAATTTCATTGATTCTAAAAAGCTTCATTTTTTAAAATCTTTCTGCCAATATCATGAGAGAATAGCTTGGTTTCCCAGAAGACAAACTGTAAAGGATATGATGGCTCTTCTTTGGTTTTCATATCTATGATCTCTATTATTTCCAATGTCATTGACTTTGGAAGTTAGTACCCTTTTAAACCATGTTTCTAATTGGTCTGAATTTAGTTTGTGTATACTCAGTTACCAATTTAGAATTAAAGTTGGTACTAATTATTATTAAAAAAAGAGAAATAATAGTAAAAATAATTTCAAAAGGAGACCATCCTGCATGGAATAATAAGGTTATTCCCATAGGATATGGGTCATTAAATGTAAACTGCAGAACAAAGCATGGGACATCAAGGAGTTATTGGTCAGGAAAGCTAAACAAAACTCTAAATCAACACAAGATGTTGCCATTGATTACCCCCTAAAACTGGCTACAATTTTTTTTTTTAGTGATTATGCTTGTAAATTTCTCATTTTATCTGAAAATTCAATAAAAATTAAACTGGTATCAACCAGATAAGACTGGACCAGACTGTTTTTTACTGGACCAGACTAGACCAGACTGGTTTCAACCAAACAAGACTGAACCGACCGGTCTTGACCGATCTTGACTGGACTAGGCCAGATTTGGCTCGACTGGACCAGATCAGAACAGACTGGTCTTGACCTGCCCAGACAGGTCTTGACTGGACCAGACAGGAAAAAGACCAGAACACATCGGTCTTGACTGGACCAGAATGGACCAGACCAGACTCGACAGGACCAGACCGGTCTCAACCAGACCAGACCAGAACAGATTGGCTGTGACTGGTCTTGACCAAACCAAAACAGTCTTGACCAGAACAGGCCGGATCAGACTGTACCAGACCAGTCTCAACTGGACCAGACCAAACTCGACCCCACCAGACTGGTCTCTACTGGTATTGACCAGAACAGACTGGACCAGACCAGAGCAGACCAGAGAGCAGACCGGTATTGACTGAAACACACCTGACTTGACTGGACCGGACTGGTTTCGACCAGAACAGACTGGACCAGACCAGTCTCAACTTATTGCTAATCTCTGGGAGCAGTCTCCAGGCTATGAATATTCAGGGGAAGAAATCTATGGTGGACATTTTCTACATACTTTCAACATACATCCTCAGACCAGAGGAAGCTTCCATCCCTCTGAGCTTCATCCTAGGGGGAAGGCTTTGACATTCCCATGGGTCTGAGGCTATGGGGTCCTTGACATGGACATGAACATGTCAGCTGCACACATTCACTCAGGTATTCTTCTGCTCCTCACGTGACCTCGCAGCTCATATTTGTTTCTAAATGAGAAGCACATGGACTCTTTAAAGTTTAATAACTACTGCAAGAGAAAGAATTGTCTCTACTAATCAGAAGAGAGTAAGATTATTTGTCTGTTTTGTATGGATTATTATGATGCAATTTTCATGCCATAAAATTATTCTTTTATTTTCACTCTTTGGTGCCTTATGGTATGTACTCAGAGGCACACAGCTATCATCAGAATCTAAGTTTAGAACATTAAAATTATGCTCCAAAGAAACTCTGAATGAATTAGTAGTCACTCTCCAGCCCCTCCTACATGTGGCTCCTTTACTCTCAGCAGCTGCCAGCACCCTATCCTTTCTAACTCAATAGGTTTACCTTCCTTAGTAAATATATCTGGTCAAGAACTCATGGTTGGTAAACCAACAGGCTCTGGAGGTGAACTTCCTGCTATTGTTCGGCTAAGTCGATATAGTGCCAAACTGTCTTTTATTTGCACAAGATCAAGTTAGCCATCATTCTAGCTTGGATGGGGGGAATCATGAGCCTTAACCCACCTTAAAAACACCTACTAACAGGTGATGGCTTCTGGGAAAGGGAAAGTCAGTGTGTTTTAAAGGTGTTGGCTGGTATTCCACCATGCTCCTGTGAATGACCCTATACCTAGGAGTACACCCTGGACTCAGTGGGGTTTTTAAAAAGAGAAAAACAGAAGAGACAATGGGAAGTGAAGTGGATCTAGGGGGAGGAGAGGGGAGGAATGAAGGTGAATATGAAGAAAATTATTGTGTCAAATTCTCAAAAAATTAGCAAAAATATTATATTAAAAAGAACAAAAGAGCTAGATATGGTGGTGCATGCTTGTAATCCCAGTGCTGGAGAAAGACAGGAAGAGTCCTGGGAGCTGCTAGCCAGCCAGTTTATCCTAACTGCTGAGCTGCAGAGCAATTAGAGATCTCCTGCCTCGAAGGACGTGGGCAGAGTTTGTAAAGATAATAACTGAGATTGTCCTCTGGCCTCCCCACGCATGTGCACGTACATGTGCCTGCATGTACATGAATACATGCTCTATCCAAAATGATTCCTGACCGTGGTGACTTGCTACTGTACATAGCTAGGCAAAGAGGCGGAGGACACTGAAGGTGTTTTACCCTGTAAGGTTTTTATCAGGCAGGCACTGCACCGAATTTCTTAAAAGCCCATCTGTGATGGTTACTCTTGGATGCCAGCTTGAGTGAATCTGGAATCATATAAAAGACAAGATTCTGGGCACTCCTGTGAGGGATTTTCTTGATCAGACTATTTGCAGTAGAAGGACTTTCTCTAAATGTGGTCTGCGCCTTCCGGAGGCAGTCCAGGTAAAAAGACATGGAAGAAAACAGCTTTTTGCCTGCTTCCTCTCCTTATTTATTTATTCTCAAGCTCATTTATTCTGTAACTGTGATTTTTTTGATGATATTAGAACTAGCTCCTTCCAAATTCCCATGTAATCTGAAAACGTGCAGCTCTCCAGGAGTCCTCTGGACCTTCAGCACCAAACTGGGACCTGTGGGACAACCAGGCTATGGATGGCGCAGCCGCCAGATTCATATCGTCTCCAGTGTCAGTCTGCTACTGTTTAGCTAGCTACCGGAGACATATCATACATAATCCAGTCTAATACGTCACAGACGTGTATATGCAAATACAGAGTTCTATCAGATTGTCTCTCTAGAGAATCATAGCACACCCTCTACCACAATGGCTCAGTGCTCTTCACAGTCTTTGGAGGCGTTTCTTTGAGTTTCGAAGTTAAGCTTGTACTGTGTGTGACAGTGTGACACGGAAGTTTACTCATTCACATTTTTTTCATTACATTAAACTCTCATGTTGCCTTTTCAAGGAGGTAGCTTTATTTACTTGATAGGTTTGGCATGCTGGGTATCCTGCATTTTTTTTTTTTGTTCATAGACACTGAAGAGCAAAGCATCTAAGAGCTGAGAGAAAATATACTAGGACTACGTCGGAAGTGGCTTAAAGAGATTCACTTTCTGTAAGTGCTCCTGAACACACATTGGCTCAGTTACTGCCGGTCATAGTAATAGCACCAAGCTGCCAATCAGAGCCCTGAATCATCCATCACTGAAACTATCATTCGTCGATATGATATGTTTGTACATAAAAGCAGGGGCAATCTAAGTTCAGCAGTTCTAGAACAAGAGCCCCGGCGTCACAGTTCTATGGAGTATAGTCTACCTGTGAAAGGTTTACCTACTAACCCTGGTAGTATTTTCCATCCAACTGCTTATAAGGACTGTTTAACACAATTATAGTAGACTATATCTACTAAAGTAGATCTAATATAGTACCCTATAACCTGCTACAGTCTACCAGAGATGGCACTGAGACACCAGCTAAGCGGCAGCAGAGAACATTACTTACCCTTCCATTCAGAAGGGAAAAGATATTCTTCATGGGTCATTTATGACAGTTTGTCCTGAAAGATCACATTTGATACTTGCTCTCAACAAAGCTCCTTTTTCTTCTCTAGTTAATACTGGGGAAGAGCCAAACAAAAGACACAACCGAGAGTTGACCAGAAAGTCCCGAATACAGCTGAGCTTGCTGTACTGGGACCCCCCACAGAATACTCAGGGCCCAGGCCAGGCAGAAAGCAGTACAAACTCACTTTGCACAGCCCATGCCATGATAGAAATACCATTCAGACCTCAAACCCAGCATGTAAACAGAAACACCTGCCAAAACAGGAACAAAGACCTAACCCACCTGCCAAAATAAGGAGAAAGGCTAAGCCTGTGTTTCTGGGATGCGGCTTCGAAAGTCCCTGAGTGAAAAACCCCTAAATGGACTAACCTGGCCTTTTCATTTCTGTAGTCCCACTTCTTATTAACTGCATGCAATGTAACAGCACAAGTGTGGATTTTTGTGCATAAAAGATAGAGCATTATGGGGCTGCGTGATTTGGGAAGTTTCCCATGCAGTTGCCAGCGGCAATAAAGACAACTTTCTATTTGGCCTTGAGAGTGTCCATGTGACAGTCTCTGGTGGGTTTACCTCCTAATGAAACAATCTTTTATTTTGAGAGAAGATCTTGCTAGGTAGCCCATGCTGTCCTCTGACTCTAAAGTACCTGTCTCAGCTTCTAAAGGGATGAGATTACATTCACTCTTACACCACTGTGATTGGCTAGTGTGTATTATAGTCATCTATTTTGTGTGCACACATCTATGTGTTTCTATACCTTGTATATGTGTATACTTGTGTGTTCATCTATGTGTGGGCACACGTGCACAGAGATAAATGTACACATATATGCACATTTAGGTGGAAGTCAAAGGTCAAGGTCTGCTGTTGTTTCTCAGGATGGCTATTTTGTTTTATGAAACAGGATCTTTTACTGGGACTGGTGTTCACCAGCAAGGCTACCCAGACTAGCCAGTGAGCCCCAGAAATTCCCATGTCTATGTCTCTACAATGTCAGGGTTACTGATTCAGTTACATTGGTCCTCCTGTCTGTTTTTATACCAATACCAGACTATTTTCAGTATTGTAGTTCTGTAGTAGAGTTTGAAGTCAGGAATTGCGATGCCTCCAGAGGTTCCTTTATTGTACAGGATTATTTTGGCTATCTTGGGTTTTTTGCTTTTCCAAATGAAGTATTGTTCTTTTGAGGTCTGTGAAGAATTTTGCTGGAATTTTGATGGGCAGAACATTGAATCTGTAGATTGCTTTAGGTAAGATTGCCATTTTTACTATGTTAGTTCTACCTACCCAAGAGCATTGGAGATCTTTCCATTTTCTGGAGTCTCCTTCAGCTTCTCTCTTCAAAGATAAAAAGTTCTTGTCATATAAGTCTTCCACTTGTTTGGTTAGAGTTACTTGGAAATATTTTATGCTACTTGTGGCTATTGTGAAGGGTGATGTTTCTCTGATTTCTTTCTCAGCCCATGTATCATCTGTTTAAAGGAGGGTTACTTTTTTTTTTTTAGTTGATCTTATATCCCGCTACATTACTGAAGGTGTTTATAAGTTGTGGAAGTTCCTTGGTAGAATTTTTGGGGTCACTTATGTAAACTTATGATCATATTGTCAGTAGACAGTGAGATTTTGACTTCCACTTTTCCAATTTATAACCCCTTGATCTCCTTTGTTGTCTTATTGCTCTAGCTAGAACCTTAAGCACTATATTGAATAGATATGGAGAGAGTGAACAACCTTGTCTTGTTCTTGATTTCAGTGGGATCACTTTGAGTTTTTCTCCATTTAGTTTGATGTTGGCTGTTGGTTTGCTGTATATTGCTCTTATTATGTTTAGGTATGTTCCTTGTATCCCTGCTCTCTCCAAGACCTTTATTA
>LOEQ01001697.1:259216-272989 GCA_001685075.1 Bramus lutescens | reverse complement strand
TTCGGACGCACAGGAAGTCAGCTAGCATTCTGAACCAATGTGGGTGCTCAGAATCCCACAGTGATTCCTGAACCAGACATGAGAGACTGGCTGAACTTCACCTGAGGGGAAACTTTTCTACTGGCCGGGGAATGGGCAAGGGGAAGGATGTTTTAGTTCACTGTGTGCTGTTTGAATGCTTTACAATTTTTGTGTACATGACTTTTATTACCTGCCCCCCACTAACACTAGGCAAATAGCAGATATGCCCTTTAATGTCAGGTGACCCAGATCCTTGCCGTTTTTTTCATACAGGATCCTTTCAAAGCATTTGTATGCATTGACTTGTGTGGCTCTTAAAGCAAGTTCACACTGTAAGAGCTCTTATTTTTGTTTCATAGATGAGGAAGCAGGTGAGGCACAGAGATTTTGGAGAACTTGTTTAGGGCTGGAAGGCTATGGGGGCAGTCCCAGTCTCTGAGCTCATCAAGACAGCAGCTGAAGCACATAGCTACCACCCACTGCCTCACCCGGGACTGCTCTGGTTGTTATTTGGCATCTGGCCTTTGCTATCTTGATTTGGTTCCTGAGAATATCTATGCCAACCTGTTAGAATGAGGTTCCTGGGAGTAGGTTTTTACCTGAGGAGCCAAAAGTCCTTTTGAGCAATCACGTAGTAGGGGAGGAAAAACCCAAGTGTGGATAAAGGTTTGCCTGGTGTCTGTTCTGGGACCTTCTTCCAGGCTAGTCTTTGTAGCATCGTGGATGAGTTATATGGTAAAGAAGGATGTAGCGCAGTGCATGCTAGGAATAAATACAACAGAAAAAGAAGCCATGTTTCTCAGTGATGGTCACGAGAGGCTAAGGAGAAACTTACTCCATGTAGGAATCTCCTTGCTTGGCACTGATCCTGCTTAGTTTGACTTGGACGTGGTAGATGTGGTAGTTTTCTGCCACTCTAACAAAATGCCCGAGGCAAACTTAGAGAAAGGGTTTGTTTTGGCTCAGCATTTTGGAGGTTTCAACCCACAGTCAGTTGATTTTGTGGCTTTGGGTCTGTGGTGAGGTACTAAACAATGGCAGAAGTATGTCACGGAGCAAAGTAAACCACCAACCTCATGGCTAGGAAGTAAGTGATGAAGAGAACAGAGGGTCAGAGTTGCACTGTCCCCAGCCACAAACATGCCGCCCATGACATAAAGTCCTACCTCTGGACCCTACCTCTTAAAAGCCCTGCCATCTTCCAATAGTGCCTTTGGGAGACATGCAGAGTACAAACTCTAGGGAAAGGGGACAGAATTGGGGCTGCCATCAACAGAGTACAACTTTCCAGCTAACAGTGAGTGACAGGATCCATCCTCACCACTCCATGAAATGGGCCACAGGAGGCAGCGGGTCCCAGTGCTGAGAGAAGGGACTTGGGAGACCTATGGAGTGAGCTCAGAAATCCCTGCAGACACTTCAAAGGATTTCTGTGATACTTGAAATGACTTCAAAAATAAACTGGAAGAAAATAAATAAAAATAAACTGGAAGCAAGTGGAGAAACACTCTTGATATTGTTTCGTTTGATGCTGGGTACCAGCTATTTGATGACTCTTTAAGGAATAAATTGAAGCAGAAGTTGGAGACAAACTGTATCTTCTTCTGCTGTCCAAATTCCCTTCCTTTGCATAGATGTTTGCTTAAATATGGCCCCCTGTAAAAATCTCATGGCTCCTTTTGCTCACCTGCCACTTCCCGCTGTGTTTGGCTTTTCTTAACAACACACTCTGTAGTCACTGTTGCAAAAACTGATTTTTTTTCTGTATTTCTGAGAATTACCAGAATGTAAGGGCAACAAAACCTCTGTTATACCCTGCTCCTAGGACAGAACAGTAGCTCAATGTACATGCTTTTTGATTGAATGATACTGATCCATGGTTCCTCACCACAGCTCATCCTCTGGGTGGAGAGCATTAGAGCCATACAGAATAAGGCTATCACATTTAGCAAATAAAGATACAGGATGACCCCCCCCCATTTGAAGATCTAATAAACAACAAGTACATAGCTATGTCATGTGGAATATGGAAAGTACAATCTCACTGAAAATAGCTTATTGTTTATTTGAAATTCAATTGAGTCTTTCATAGAATCATACTTAGGTGATTTTGCTTTTCAAATGAGTTTATTTTCTTAGCAATCCTGAAAGTTTTTACTTAAAAGCCATACTGCATTTCAAATTAAGAGTAATACTGTATCTCACCTTGGTTGTAACTAGATAGAATTGTCTCCTATCTTTAAAATGTGGAAAATGATTGATAGCCCTTATCTTGTAAATAGGGAAAACACAAGGACCAAGAAAAGGACAATCACACCAGCATAAGGCACTTCAATCATTCTCTGAGTATGCTTTGCTGGGTGTGTTTCCTGTGCTTGTCACTGTGAGGGGCTAACACCAGGTAACCATTACACTGATATTGTTGGACAAAGGAAACAGGCAGCTATAGTGTACAGGAAATGCTCAACATCTAAAATCTTGGTGTTGAACAAATCCATCTATTGTCTGGAGGCTTTCAGGAAGGAACACTACCAGATTCAGCAGGCTGTTGTCCAAGGCCAGCTCCATCCTGCTTTGGGCCTAAGGTCCCTGCTTCTTCACTGGCTTTTTTAGTGGGAAGCAGGGCATTATTTCAGCTTCTAAAGTTGGCCTCCCTTGCATGGCTGTCCCATATCCGTCTGTCCGCCTTCACGGTGCTCACTGGTAGCTCAAGTGTTTCTTGTTCTTTGCATCTCTGACTTGCTCTTCGGCCATCCGTGTCCCACTTCTTTTGCTATTGCTGAAGGAAGTAGTTCCTTGATCCCACCCCTATAATCAAAGATAACTTCCATTTCTTTGGTTCCATAACTAAGGCTATTGCTTCAGCTACATCTATCTTGCCACGTATTGCAGCATATTCACAGATAAAATGTCAAGGACGAAGATCATGGGGACTCAAGTCCTGTTTACCACAGCTACCTCTGACCTTAGGAAAACGGAAACACCACACACACATGCACACGCACACACACTCCACACACCACACACACGCATGTGCGCACACACACCACATACACTATTCATGATTGATGGTGGCTGGGACTAGAAAAGGAGCATTGCCTGAGATGACCCAGAGCAAAGCATTTGCTACCATGTTTATTTTAAGTAAGGCAAATGTATGGTCTAATTTAAAAATAAGTGAATGTCAACCAAAAATTAAAAACTGTATTAACATAACTTTTGTATAATTTAACTATGCTGTGGGTGCTCAGCTTGGATGTCATTTCTGGCGGAGTATGTGAGGGTGCTTGCCAACAGATGATGCTGGAATCGGATCTATTGATGCAGTGAAGTAGATTGTTCAAGTGGGCGGACATCACTCAGCCCATGGAAGGACTACGCAGAGTAGTGGAAGGAGGACTTTACCCAGTTTGCCTCCCCATCTGCCTGATTGATGTGTATCGTCTTACCTGCTCCTGCAGTTCCCAGGCCTTTAAACTCAGGCTAGCTTCACCCCTCCAACATTCCTGAGTTTCCAGCTCACAGACACTGGCCCCCACTCAACACCATTGATCGTATGACCCAGTTGTTTATAATCTGTCTCACCTTCCTGACTTTCCTCCTTACCTTGCTGATTTTACTTCTCTGGAGAACCCTGACTTAACATAAACGTTCCAGCAGTTCTGTTTCAGGGAATATGTACATGGGATCAAAAGCAGGGTCTTAAGGTGATCACTTGCATGCTCATGTCTGTAACAGGGCTACTCACATTAGTCAAGGGGGCAGAAGTAACTCAGATGTCCATTGGTGGGTGAATGAATAAGAAAAATGTGCTATAAATATAGAATGCACTATTATCCAGACCTAGAAAGGAAATTATGATACATGCTACAACCTGATGATCCTATTCTAAGTAAAATTGTGTGGGCTATCTAAAGTAGTTAATTTCCTAGACCCTAGAATAGGGGTACTATGATCCCATAATTAAAGCAAAGCTAGTCCTGGCTCTCTTTATCAGTGGCTTTGCTAGTATAAATGCTCCAAGACTACATTCATGGGATGGGGACTGACTCATCCCATCCCCAGGCATATGTTTCAGATACGATTCTCATGGATCTTCAGTCTCTACTTTGATTCTCTAGATTTCATTTCTGTTCCTGGAAATAATCTCTTGCTCAGATGATTGGCAGTGGGAATTTCCAACACCTTCATCTGTATCCCCATCCTTAAGCCAGAGCCAATTATCTTTGCTCAATTCCCTCAATGGAAAAATGTTACTGAATACAATGAATTCAACAATACATTTTGATCATGAACACACCAGCATTTATAGGATGAGAATAACAATCATCTTTCTTTTCATCTAGGTTGTAATACTAAGAACCTGGTCCAATTTGGCTTGTATTTTTGCTTCATTTACTGATAGCCTTTTCTCTTCTTATCACCTATGAAATATAAAAAAGTATGCTTCCCTGCTCCAATAACATAATGGGAGCTCACCAAGACCAGCTGGACTGGGACTGATGGACTATGTGATTAATCTGGATTCTCTGAACGTGGCTTACAAGGAGAGCTGACTGAGAAGCCAAGGACAGTGGATCTGGGTTTTGATTCTACTTCTTATGCTGGCTGTGTGGGAGCCTAGTTGTATAGATGCTCACCTTCCTAGACCTCGANTTCCCACAGGGCAGGGAACCCTGACTGTTCTTTGGACTGGAAATGAAGGGGGAGGGGGGAGGGGGAGGGAATTGGGAGGACGGGACGAGATGGAGATTTTTAATAATAATAATAATAAATAAATAAATCTAATTTAAAAAAGCCTACAACTAGCAAAAACTTAGACATATTGGGACAATACAAAGTTGCCCTCTCTGACATTCTAACTTAACACCCTAAGAAATAAAAGGCAGACAGACTGGAAATGGAAAAAAAAAGTATGCTACATATCTCTCAAATAGTCTATCAAAAATATTATCAAATGGCCTATGGATGTACATATCTATCTATCATCTCTCCTTCTCTCCTTGCTCCATCTGAGGCTGTTATGGACTGAGTTCTGCCCCCTCTCATTTGTGTCCTGGTATATAATACCTAGTACTCCAGTAAACAGATCTATTTGGATCTAGAATTGCAACAAAGTTAATAAAGCTTAAACAACTTCATTATAATGGGTCTTCTTCCAGTATTCTTAAAAAAAGGGGGGGTAATTAGATTCAGAATGGAGACCATGGGAACACACCAAGAGAAGACGGTTATCTGTAAGCCACAGAGAGAGAGAGGCCTCAGAAGAAATCAGCCTGCCAGCATCTTGATACTGGATCTCTAGCCCCAAGGCCTGTGAAACAATACATTTCTGTTGTTTAACCCCATCAGTCAGGGGTCCTTTGCTGTGGAAGCCCTGGCAAAGTAAAACTGGCTGACAACTTCATTGCCTAGGAGCAGGCAGGAACCCACTACAGAGTAAACACACATATTTCTAGAGGAGCCAAAACCCAAAGATGCAGAGCATTGGCCCCGGCCACACGGACATGTTTACCTTACCAGAATGAACCGTTACAGACTACAACATCTGTGTGTGTGTGTGTGTGTGTGTGTGTGTTTGTGCACGCGCTTAACCTATCTCCAAAAACTGAAGTTGTACAGAGAGGCTATGCTGCTAATGGCTATAAAATACATATGCTGTAGGCACACAGGTCAGAAGCAATAGCCAACTGCCTCTCCAGCAAAGCAGAACATCTCTGGGTGATGAGAAGGCACAGAAATCACACCATGCTGTAAGCCCTGCTCTGATTTAAATGGCATTTGTCCCCTCAAAGATTCAAGACTGGGAGGATTTGGTTTACAAGGTAGTAGCGGTGCTGGGAGACTGAGTAAAGGTGCTGAGACCTTCAGGATGGATTAGTGATTTTCTTAATTATTATTTATTTTTGTGGGTGCTTTGTTCTTGGATGTCTAGGATCACAAGCTAAACCAACTTTATATATTACTCAGTATGATGTTATGTGGTGTTATGTGTCATGCGTGAGCAATACACAGCGGACAACAACAGGCACCTCTCACTTTAAAATGTCAGCTTCTCCATATCTCCTTGGGAAGAGTCACTCTGCTTTGTTCTTGTAAGCATGTAGGAGGAAAGAGCTAGGAAGGTGACAGGCTAGGGATGCTGGAGACATTCTGGGTTACGGGTGCTTTATTGGCATGAGTTATGTGCCCTAGCTCTGTGCAGTGGTCTGTGGACTATGACGGTGGGCTGCCATGGTGGACAGAGTTGCCAACCTGACTGTCTTCCTGAAGTTTGGGCAGTATGAAGGGCTTCTCCTTCCAAGGTGTGGACCAGGGGTTGAGGGGGAGGGCTGTAGCAGCCTGTACCTATTGGTATTCTTCCCTGCTTGCTTATGTGCCACCGAGGTGACTTGAGTGATAAAATGCAAACCACCCTAATGGTTTCTTTATAAGCATGTTTAGTCCCAGATAAAAGCCCGAATACTAAATGAGGGATAAAATGGCTGGTTTCCGTTCTAGCTCTTTCTGCTTTTTGCTACAGCTGAGTCGGAAGGAGAGTGAACATGAAGCCTGGGGGTTTATTTCTGAACACACACACACACACACACACACACACACACACACACACACACACANACAAAGACCTGTGTTTGATCCTTAGCATCCAGGTTAAAAGCTTGGCATGATTGTCAATGCTTGTAGTACCAAGTATACACACACACACACACACACACACACACTCACCCTGCAGTTCTGATTTATTTATAAACATGCAGACGTTATGACATATCTCTGAAGAAGACTCGAGCCTTCTCGCAGGCTTCGAGTCTAAATACTTTGCTGTTTTGTTTTTCACAGGAAAGTCACTTTAACTATGACTTCATTGATCTAAAATCTAAACTGTTTTTTTTAAACCCCGATTAATGATGAAACTGACAGGGAAAAGTGTCCAAAATTACTATAGGTTTGAAAAAGATAAATATAAATAAAAAATACATTGCTTTATATCTATGTATATGTGTATATATACACATGCACACACATTGCTATGTATATGATGGGTATATCCCTGATGGAAGTGGAGCCCGTAAACCTTCAAAGTGTATGAGATGTCCTGGGACAGAGAATAACTGTGTATTCAGATAGGTAAAATCCCACAGGCTGGGACTGAAAAGGGCATGCTTCCTGCCCACAAAAACACTGTCAGTAAAAACAAACTCGTCATTTGTTTAGTCAGCTTGGGTCTGGGAAGATTTTGCCTATTTATACAGATGCATTCAGAGCTCTGAAGATGGTATTCTAAACACAGATCTGTTGGCCACAATAAATCATCCCCAAATGGTGGAATGTGCAGCTGGTCCAAGTCAGTGTACAAAAGCAGTGAGACCTGGCTGGGGTATGCAGGCTGTGCTTAGGGTAGACAGACAGTGACACTGTAGCTGGGATGTCACAGAGCACCATGGGGCTGGGCTGCTTGTCACGCGGGTGAGCCAGAAATGCCAAGCCCCGTGAAACCAAGAACTCACGTGCTACAGTGGGAAAATTAAACCCTCTCTGTGTTTCCTAAACTATGATGCACAATAATAGTATTCTGTAGGATGGAATAAAAAGGATTATAAGGGACTGGATGTAGCTCGAACAACAAAAATCTAGAGACAGATATTGGGGTTCAACCTGAAGACCAGAAAAGCAAAGCAGCCAGCCACTGGCTCTTACCTCTACCTCATTCTGAAATAGTGATTTTTGCCTCCAGTAATCTCAGAATGAGACTGTGAGTGAAAGCTGTCCCTCCCATTTTATATTTCTCTTTAGTGCTGGAATTAAAGATGTGCACCATTACTGCCTGGTTTCTACGGGAAGCTAGTGTGGCTCCTGGGACTAAAGGTGTGTGCCACCACTGCTTGGTCTGTATGGCTGATCAGTGTAGCTGTTTTACTCTCTGATTTTCAGGCAAGCTTTATTTATTAAAATACAAATGAAATATCACTACAGCTGGAGAAATGGCTCACGGGTAAGAGCACTTTTTGCTCCTGGCAGAAAACTCATGTTAATTTCGTGACATCTACATGGTGGCTCCCAAACACCTGTAACTCCAGTTCTAAGGGATCTGACGCCCAATTCTAACCCTGAGAGAACCACACATGCATGTGGTGCACATACATACATGCAACCAGAACACTCACATACATAACACACCTTTAAAAACAAATATTCTAGATATGTTTAGAAAAGTCTTGGTTAATAAATGAAATAAGATTCCCGGACATCTCCTAGGTTTAACATAACAATATTGACTCCCCTAAGTGAGAAGAGGATAAAGTATGTTTGCCAAGGGTTCTGGAATACAGAGAGGATCCTTCGAGAAAGGCTGAGCAAGAAGGTGTGATGTGACAAGATTCTAGGGAGAGAACCAGGTCATAGGATGCAGGAGAAGGTGAGGAGTGATTTCTGGGTCTGACTTCTAGTCCCTCCTCTATGATCACCAGGGAGGAAGAAGCTGCAAAGGCCCCTTGGTTGTTCAGCCTGGGTCGGAAACAGAATCCACAGCAGTTTTGTGTGGAAGAAATTGATTAAGAGGATATTAAGAAGGAAATTGAAGCATTATCTATTGGCAGAGATGATATCACATGCTTGGCCTCTTTGGGAAACTTGGGCCCAGCTACCCTACCATCTGCCATCTTTACCCCGAGTAAAGAGGTACCTGGGTATCAACAGGCTCAGGGATGCTGATTGTCCCATCCCAAGCAAGGCAGAACTTTCCAGACAAGGAGAGTTTGGTAGAGCTGAGGGCACTCTAGGGATGAAGGGTGGTGTGAATCCTCTGTGTATAATAGAAATTACATTGGTAAATTGCCGTGTGCTGTTAGCTTTTATTGACAGCTGACTCTGAGATGGGCTGCCCTGTTCTAGACTCTAGCATGTTTACCTCAACTGTCTGTGAACTTTCTAGCAGGCTGGCTCCCTGACTTGGTGACAGGGAGAACAGAAACCAGCAAACAGCAAAGATTTTTTAAAACAAACAAACAAACCACTGCACCCCTGAGAACAGCAAGGGGAATTGTTCTCAGCAGAGGTTATTATTGTTTATTATTATTATAATAATTATTATTATCTCCTAATATAGAAATGATGTGAACAAGACACCAGAAGCTCATCCACAATGAAACTCCTCTGCTTTGCCTAAAAATCTCCCACCCAGGAACATCAGGCTGCTTCAAAAAGGCTCCCCCAGTTATTTTTGCTGGATGCTGCAAGCCCCTGACATGATGGTGGTTTGGCATTTATCCGATGCTTCTGTCTCTTGTTATTCATTCTTGTACTTTGATTTGCTACATGCTTAACAATGTCATTTGTTCAAGACCAAAAGCACAGCTCTCCTGATCTTCATACAAAAATATCCATGGTTCACATGCTCAGTGACCACATGAAAGGAGGGTACATGGGGCAGGGTACTGCTGGGGCTCACGCCCCACCCATTCAGAACTGGTGCTGTTGGACTAACAAAATTTCAAGTAAATTCCAGGTTAAATGGTTCATGAAACCCCACACTTTCTTTCTTCTCTTAGAGCCTCGAGAGTTGATTCAAGGAAGAAATTCTTCTCTAGTGAGACATTGCTACCTGTGGCGGTCTTTGACCCAACTCTAAGCCTTGTTCTCAGTTCTAGTTATTGGTAAGAATTGAAGGAATTGCCCCGTTCTCTTGTCCGCAGGATTGTTGTCTCTTTCTAGTGAAAGGATTTTTCAGAGGCCATCCAACAGACCCACATCCTATTGAGCAATGCTAACACTTTAAAGTGAGGGGGAAAAGGTCAAGTGTGCTGCTATCTTTGGAAAAGAAGAAGCTGGTTCTGTGGCTTTCATATTTCTCATAAATCTGCCCACAAAAGAAAAAAAAGTACAGGAAACCTTCTGCCTTTCAGCTCTTTACCATAAAGGAATTCTAGATCTATTTCAAGTAGACTTTAAAGAAATCCTTAGTAGTTTTTAGAGTATGAATAGAATAATATGCTTCCTGTAGGTGATTAAATTAATTTGCTTTGTGGTTATTATTTAGCTATAAAGTCTTTATGAGCTTGAGCCCTGGGAACTGTAAAGGGCTTACATTTACTTTTTAAAGAGTCTCCAGTTGGTCTGGAGAGATGGCCCAGCAGTTAATAGCACTGGCTGCTCTTCCAGAGGACTGGAGTTTGGTTCTCAGCTTTCACAACTCTCTGTATCTCCAGTTCCAGGGTATCTGATATCCGCTTCTGGTCCCTGTGGGTGCTGCATGCACACGGTGCATAGATATATATGTTGGCAATGCACATAAAATAAAAAGAAATAAACCTAAAAGCCTTCAGTTCCCTTTTCTCTACATTTAAGATGGTTGTGAAGGTGGTTCTACTTGATGCCTTCCCTTATTCTGATGACATGTAGCAACCTTATTTGGAGAATCTCAATGTTCTGCCTAATCTATAAAGTGTGGTTCTTGTGGTGGTTTGAATGTGAACAGCCCCCATAGGCTCATTATTTGAATGCTTAGCCATCAAAGAGTGGCACTACTTGAGAAGGATTAGAAGGTGTGGTCTTGGTGGAGGAAGTGTGTTGTCACTGAGGGGATTTTGAAGTTTCTAAAGCTCAAGCCAGGCCCAGCATCACTCTCTTCTGCTGCCTGTGGATCCAGATGTGTAACTCTCAGCTACGTCTCAAGCACCATGTCTACCTGTGTGCTGCCATGCTCACTCTTATGATGATAATGGACTAAGCTGTTGAAACACAGAGCCAGTCCCAATTAAATGCTTTCATTTTATTAGAGTTGCCACAGTGTCTCTTCAAAGCAATAGAGTACTGACTAAGTCAGTTATAGAAGAAGTTTTGGAAATTTCTTGAAGATTCTATCAGGAAAAATTCCAAGAGCTGAGAATCAGCAGGCTCAGAGAATACAAAAAAGACAACTGGCATATTCCCAGGGCTACCCATCATCCTTACTAGATCCCAGAGACTTTTATGAAGGGGAATTCTCTCTTTTGCTCTTAAAGCATAAAAGTTACTTAAAGCAAAATTCAAAATTCCTCAGAACCCTGCCTGCTGGTAAGTCTATATTCCTTTGGATATATTGGGATTCCATGTGCCTGAAACCATTTTCTATCTTCCCCTCCTCTGTGGCCTATTTCTGAACTCAGGTTTTTAATTTTCCAGGCTTTGGCTCTACATTCAAGTTGAAGCCCTCAGAATTCCAAAAATAATAGTTACCACTCAAAAAAGAATCTATTTTGTCTCTTAAAAAGCTTGGCTTATATAAATAAAATGTTCTAGAGCTACCAAGTAGCTTGGTCTGCTATGAATTTACAAAGTCAATCCAGCAGCTCATCTGACTCCAGCCTCCCCAAGGAGACAGATCAGCCTGCATCTACCTGCTGTAATGAAGCCAAAATTTAGCTGTAATGGTGGCTTTTCACAGAGGAGGACAGGAAAACAGCAGCCTGCACATCCTAACACGACCACAGCATCTCAGGGTGGGTTTGTAGAGCTAAAGGTTTACCTTGACTATGGCAAATGTTCCCTAAAGGTAATGAGAAGAGAAAGCCATCCCCACTCACTGTCCAGCCAGCCCCAGGGAAGATACACCTGATCCTCACAAAATGAACTCTCCTCAGTGGTGGAGAGACATCCTCAGATGTAAACACCAGCAATTTTCTTCTTTAGCTCCTAGTTCTAAATCTATCTAGTTAAAGCCTACTCCAACCCCACCTCCTCAATTCAAAAGATAAACAGCTCCTACTTCTTTCTAATGCCAATTCTGGAAAGTGTCTACTCACCTCATAGAAACAGGCTCAATGCGCCTTGCGTGTTTTCTCCAGATGCCACCGTCTGTCCCATCTGTGTTCCTACTTCTGTGCTCCTGCATCTTCATGCTCTCCTTTGTGCTATATTTTCCTAGACACCCCTTCCCATGATGCCGCAAGCAGTTCGAGCTTGAAGACCTCGCCTATTTGTTTATTCTTGTCAGGACGTTCACAGTGCTTGCCTATAATTAGGTGTGGTTAGTGGGATTGTGGGGCATATGTGGAATGGGTTGTGTTTCTCCAGGAAGCGAAGGTGCCAGAAGAGTGGCATTGGAGAAACCGCTAAGAAAGCTATGATAGCTGTCCACTCAATAGGTAAAGAACGCCATAGATGGCCAAGTGTGGCAGACACAAAGAGAGAGAGTTCGGAGGTCATCTCAGCAGGCTGTGGAAATGACCATGATGCAGACTGGCAAGAAAGGAATGAACCCCAAGAGCCACACTCTCCAAGTTTGCTCCCAGAGGCCTTCTGAGTGCTGGAGTGAAGCATAAGTCTAATTAATCTTATCAAGAAAACCACAGAGTCAGATATCAGGGTAAAAACCCAGAAGATCAGAGGACTGGGAGCCTCCAGCTAGCTGTTGCTTCCTACCTCTCTCTGTTCAAAAAGGCTGAGATCCCCTCTGTCTTTCCTATCACTTCCTATCTCTCTGTCTACAGTCCTCCAAACCTCTATGGTTAACTAGNCTAGCCCTGCCCTCTGACTCCAAACAAGCCTTATTTTGTCTGAACATAAACAAATTATACATAACAATGGGTGGGGATGGGGGTTGATAGACAAGTATCTGAACATTGGCACAGTACTGAGGACTTCTGCTAAGACAGAGGAAGAGAAGATGGGAGATGGGTCAACAGAGCTTAGGCTTTTGCAGGGGATGGAGGAGAAGGGGTGTGGAGGGGAGGAAAGCAGGGTCAGGTTCTCAGTTAAAGATGCTGAGGTGGATGGTTCTGTTGTTTTTCTGGAGAGAAACTATTTTTTTTTTTTGAGCACACTGATTGGGGAAGGGAAGGGCGCTGTTATGAATCTAATGTGTCTGCCATGCCAGGGACCATGCAATCGGAGCTTTCCCTCAGGCAGGGCCTGGCTTAATCAGGCAGATCTAGGACAGACAGAAGGGATAGGGAACAGAGAATAATCATTATGTGGTTACTATTTGGACTCATGGGAGGGGATGAAGACGGTATTCTGAAGGACAGCCGTGCTTAAGCAAAGGGGAGACGTCAGCTGTTGCAGTTGGGAAGAAACCTCTAGAAGGAAGGCTAACAGGAGGAGGAATGTGCAGGCAGAAACTGCTACTCTGAGAAAGAAACTAACACACAATGAAAAGCTGTAAGGGTAGGAGATATGGTTCAGTAATTGAAAACACTAGCTGCTCTTGCAGAGTTCTGGGTTTGGTTCTCAGCACCTACATGGGGCCTCAGAACTGTCTGTATCTCTAGTCCTGAAGAATTGAATGCTCTTTTCTGCAGGTACTCTGTGTGTGTGTGTGCCTGGTGTGTGTGTGTGTATGTATGTATGTATGTATGTGTGTGTATGTGTGTATGTGTGTATATATATATGTGTATATATAATTATTTTTCTATTGTTGTGAAGCACCATGAGCAAGCAACTTATAAAAAGAAAGCCTTTAATTGGGAGCTTGCTTACAATTCCAGAGGGCGAGTCCATGACCGTAATGATGGAAAGCCTGGCAGCAGAGCTGCAACAGCTGGAGCAATAGCTAAGAGCTTACATCTTATTCTCAAGCAGCAGGCAGAGTTGGGACAAGACCAAGCCTGTCAAGATTCAAAGTCCACCCCCAGAGACACACCTTCTCCAGCAAGGCCATGCCTTCTAATCCTTCCTGGGCTTCCAAGTTCATCAACTGGGTAACAGGCATTCAAATAAATGAGACTCTGGGGGCCATTCTCATTCAAACGACAATATCTTTTCTTTCTTTTCTTC
>LOEQ01001697.1:236686-248900 GCA_001685075.1 Bramus lutescens | reverse complement strand
TTAAAACATTTTAAATACCATTTTCTGAAGGTCTCTGAAAGATTTGAAGAATACTTATCTAACTGAAATATATCTCTATGTATCTAGAAAATGTAACATGACTACACACTTGACTATTATAGATGATTATCTATTAACCTGTATTTCATAGTTATATATTACATTTTTAAATAAGCTGCACAAACATAATACCTTAATCAAAGTAGAAATATACATAAAACAAAATTGACTTTAAATTTGTATCAAAAGAACAATATCCATACCAATGCAAATCTCTATAGCATATCCCCCTTTAAATGTAAAAAAATTATAAACAATATTTAGAGAATTTGGGCATAGTTATCTCTAAACTGCTTCCTGCTTTTTGTTGGGCAAAGTAGTTTTGGGGATGTTCACGGTGATCTTTCAGAGGGTCTTGGTCCATCAAACCACATTAGTCTGGAATTAATCCACAGGTTCTCATTCTCTGTGGAAATAAAAGAATCTCTTTTTCAAAGCAACAAATCCTTAGACCCAAATTTTGAAGTAAAGATACCTTTATGTTAGTTTATCATAGGAGCCCATGCAATGAAATGTCTCTCTGTACTTAGCTCCTTCACGGTCAAAAAGCTTCAAAGAAAACACAATAATATACATAGTCCAGACTCTTTGTGTATATTCCATCTTTACATGGCTTATTTTTCTTACTCTATTATTTTTCCTACAAGTTTAATATTTATTTACTCCTTTAATCTATGACTTCTGTACTCTTTTATATTACATTTAGTGTCTCTTTACTCTTTTTCTTCTCTCTCTCAAGCCTATGTACATTTTTCAAACACACTGTGACCCATTCAGAGGTCTTTCTTATCTGAATCTGTCTTTATTGTGTGTCTGTAATTATTTTCTGATCACAAGTGCATTTTTTAATGCTAAGTGGGTGTGGCTAGAGTCAACATGGCCCTGCCTGCTTGCTCCACCCAGCCCAGCATGGCGGAACTGTTAGCTGCCTCTGAGAGCCATGTATATTGCCCCATTTTTAGGCACACAGTGGGTCTATGTTGCTATTAAGCAAGTTGTAGTACTCTGCTCACAGAACCCATTTAAATGCTTGGTCTCCTGAAAGAGCCAGAGTTCACACTGACAGCATGGCCCAGGAAGCTGCTGTTTCAAAACTGTGAAGCTTTTTTTTTCTGCTACTGCTGAATCAGGAAAACCTCTCTTAAAGGAGCCATAGTGTTAAGCTGTGCTTAACTCAGGTTTTTTTTTTCCCTAGAATTCCTTCCCAAACTCTCTCAGGTTTTAAGTGGATTTTAGTTGACTACATTGGTGCCAATTTGTTGTAGAAGGCTGCTTGTTGTGTTCCTGGCTTCTTAGCCCTGAAATAATCACACACAAACCATATTATTTGCAATATTGTTTGCCCAATAGATAGCTGAAGCATATTTCTAGATAACTCATATCTTAAATTAACCCATCTCCATTAATTTGTGTATTGCCACATGGCTTTGGCTTACCAGGTAAAGTTCTGACCCTGGAGTCTGTCTCAGGTGGGGCTACTCTGCCCTTTTTCTCCCAGAATTCAGTTTAGTTTTCCCCACTCTATTCCACCCTATCATACAGGCTAAGCCAGCTTCTTTATTCATTGACCAATAAAAGCAACACATAGACAAGAGAACCTCCCACATCAGATGGACTTTGCCCATTTCATCTTAACATCCTCCTACATCTGTGATTCTTTTTTCAGAGGCTGTTTTTTTTCCCTCTGAATATTTGGCAGGTAATAAGGCAAGGAGATATCCAGGATTGGAAAGTGGCTACCAGAATAGATTTTCATGTCCAGAGAGCACGTTTTCCAACTCTGTAGAAGAGTATTCTATGTCCCATGCCTTCAAAACTCTGGAGATCACTCTCTATTTGTTGTTCAGATGTGAAGTACGGCTGTTCTCCTCTTTAGGAGAAACCTTGTTACAGTAAACACAACCCAAAAGACTATGAGCTAAAGCTTCTTCATGCTTGACAAAAATAATTGCTTTGCTGAGTGTGTCAGTTCAGGATAGAGTTTTTGCCAGTCAGTTCAAGAGATGGCTTGACCCCTGCAATTTAGTGGCCTCAGCTTCTTCCCTGAAGAAAGATAAAAGATTCAACATGATATAAGGTCCCTTGCAGGGACTCTGTTTTGTATTGCAGTCAAAGCTGCATCTAGGGAAAGTGGGGAAGGGAGAACTATTTTTCAACACTCATTTTTGTTTCCTTGCAATGGGTTCTGTAAAATGTCTTATCAATTTTCCCCTAACTCCGAAGAACTTTAAACACTTTTCTTGCTTTTTGTTCTTTCTTGTCTGATCACATTAAGTGAGTAATTTAACTTCATTCTTCCATATAAAATAATTGTGATTGTAGTGCACACTTCAAAAGATTATTGTGAGGATTTGATCCAAAACAGAAAAGACTTCATACCTTACCAAGTGTTGTAGGCTCCACTGAGTACAGTTTGGGTCAAGGAATCTCACCTGAACTTCAAGCTGGATCTTCTAAACATTCCGTATCATTCCCCCCCCATAGCCTTCATAGATCAGGAGGCCAAGGGCAGTATATGACAAGGTTAAAATGCAATGGCCAGAGCCTTGAGAAATCTGTCAAGGTAGTTTGAGTTGGGATGTCATTAGTTGGGATATTCTAAATGACCTTAGGAAAGACATTTGGTCTCTTCGAGCCATATTTTTTTTTTGCAAAGTGCAGATAGTAAACTTCTTTCTCATTCAAAAGAACACAAAAACTTTTCAGAAAAAACCTTTAATATTGAATTAAAAATTAGAAGGCAATTGAATGTATAAATAAGTACACAAATACACAGTAAAATAGCAGCATATGCTCTGGACAGGCAGAATTTAGTTCATATAATATGAAATAGTGTCCAAATTTAGGAAGACAGGAATTTAAAATGGCAGGAAAGAGAACCATTGATATAATTCTCAAAGGAAAAAATTGTTTAGGTTGAGTAAATTTTATAAATATATACATATGCTAAATATATAAATTAAATTATGTACATATATGTACATAAGTATATGCATATATATGTTAAAGAGGTTTAAATGTAGTTCTCTATAATGGGGGCACACTGCCTCCCCCAGACATTGGTGGTTCTCAGATAAAGAACCTAGAGCTAGGAGTAGATGTCCTTTTTTCTAATAGTTTGTCAGTGAGGTCACATAAACTCCCAAAATATTATTAACTTTGCTTTTGATTACCCTCTAGAACTTGATGGCTAAACTCTATTGCCAAAGACACAGACACCACATACTTCAGTCAGTGAATACAAAAAATCAAGCTGGTATTAACCTAGAAGCTTCATCCTTAGTGGCTAGTTTCCATGGTGACAGAAAGTGCTTATCCATCATGCTGGGAGAAAAACATCATCAACAGTCTAATCCAGCTGTGAGCCCTATGAGCTACAAACATGGTCTGGCAAGATGTGCCCATTGGTGCAATAGTGGCACAAATGTTACGGGAGTAACAAACCACTTTCTGATTTGACTTAAAGTCCACTTTACAAGATGGAGCCCATGCCTGCTACCATTAATTTGACCAAAAACTTGCGGCTGGCTAGTCATAGACCCTAAAGGAAAGCCTAATGCTATTATTCTACTAAATGGAATAATAATAGTAATAATAATAATAATAATGACAAACTGTTCCCGTAAGTTCTTACCTTTATATCCACAGATTACTGCATCTCTTAACTCTTATCAAAAAACTTCCTTTTATAGTAGATAGTGGTTAAAACAGACACCCATAACTGGTGAGGATGAGTGTTCAGCCTTACATAGGTCATAAACATCACCTTCCTTCTCCCAAAGACTCAAGGATCAACTCAGAAGTGGGGAAAGAAAGATTGAAATATCCAGGGAGAGTAGACATCTGCAAGGGAATAGTATCACTAGAAAAGGCAACAGCATACATAAACTCATAGCAGCTGGGGCTGCATATATGAGACTTGCCGATGATCAAGTGAGCTAAAATCCCAGCACAGATGGGAAAGGGGCTCAAAAAGTCTCATCGCTATCTGATGAGCTATTGATAATGATGGATTCTGGGGAAGGGAGAGTCAGCTTTCTTCAGGGACACTGTTCCCAAGAAGTTACCCATGTTCTAGTAGGTGGTCTCATATTCACATTCATACAGACAGTACCAAATGGGCTCTGTGAGTATTTTTAGAGAGATAAAGAAAACACATTAAGTTGAAAGGGAAAAGTGGTAATAAAGACATGAAAAACATTTGATCTAAAACTTCACATACATATAGAAATATTAAATCTAATATAAAAGATAAAGTACAGCCATTTAATTAAATTTGCTCTTTAATTAAAAACTCTTCTGCTGGACAGTGGTGGCTCTTGCATTTAATTCCAGGGCAGAAACAGTTGGGTCTCTGAGTTCAAGGCCAGTCTGTTCTACAAAGGGAGTTCCAGGACAGCCAGGATTGTTACACAGAGGAACCCTGTCTTGAAAAACAACAAACAAACAAAAACAAACAAAAAATTTAAACAAACAAACAAAACACCCAAACTCTTCTGAAAAACAGAGAAAAATTTACAACTTGCTGGGCAGTGGTGGCACAGGACTTTAATCCCAGCACTTGGGAGGCAGAGACAGGTGGATCTTTGTGAGTTCGAGGNTCTACAAGAGCTAGTTCCAGGACAGACTCCAAAGCTACAGAGAAACACTGTCTCAAAAAAACGTAAAAAAAAAAAGAAAAGAAAATTATAACTTAATGATTCTATTTTCTCATGAGCATTCTTAGGGGCACAAGGAAATACGTGCAAGGAGAGTTAACTGCATATTTCTCAAATCAGCAAAAATTTGAGACTTAAGTTTTTGGCTTTTGTTCATGCACTTATATGTGTGTATTCGTGTGTATGTGTATATGTGTGTATGTGTGTATGAATGTGGTTCACTTTACATGTCATACCTCAAGAGTCATCCACTGCGCTTCTAGAGGCAAGATCTCACATTGGCCTGGAACTTGCCAAGTCAGAGAGGCTACTTGGCAGGGATCCCTGGGATCCTCCTGGTTTTACCTTCCCAGTGACTGGGACTGTGAGCACATGCTACTATGTCTGGCTTTTCTATATGGTTCTGGGATTGATGTTTGACAAACCCTTTAATGACTGGGCTAGCTCCCCAACTTTCAAGATACAAATCAAGATGGGATAATTGTAATGCTTATATACCCAAATATTGCATGAGTCTTAAACTAATGAAAAAGATAATATCTGAACTAGTTTTATGTCAACTTGACACAAGCTAGAGACATCTGAAAGGAAGGAAACTCAATCGAGAAAATACTCCATAAGATCTGGCTGTGGGGCATTTTCTTATTTAGTGATTGCAGGGGGAAAGCCCAGCCCATTGTGGGTGGTGTCATCCCTGGCCTAGTGGTCCTGTATTCTATATAAAAGCAGGCTGAGCAAACCATGGTGAGCAAACTAGTAAGCAGCACCCCTCCGTGGCCTCTGCATCAGCTCCTGCCTCCAGGTTCCTGCCCTGCCTAAGTTCCTGTCCTTATTGCTTTCTGATGATAAGCTGCTGTTATATGGAACTGTGAATGAAATAAAGCCTTTCCTCTCCAAGCTGCTTTTGGTCATGGTTTTATTATTTACGTTATTTCTCTTTGCATTTTTACTGTGATGGCAAAAGTAATCCTAACTAAGACAGATAACATGTACCTATAACAGGCTGCATTTTGACCTGGATAGATTTTAGTAACTGAATGCTAACCAAATCCTCACTGTTAATTTATGCACAAATCAGGCATTCAGATTGCCTCTGATGAAAGAATGAAATCATACTGGAAATGGGAATAAATCATATTGTTCCTTTATTCTTTTGAAATCATACTGTTTCTTTATTCCTTTAAAAGAAAGGAAAAGAAATGCAAGCAAATTCTAATAGTTCTTAATTCTGTGCTTAAGTATATTTTTAATTTATTTGAAGATTATCACTTACTTTCAACTCACACTTTTAGTTACCATTAGTATTACTCTGAACAAATTAGTGAATTAAAGAAAAGTTAAAAAATGATTCAAATGAGCCCCGCATTCATGTAATGGGTCATAAAAGTGACTTAAATTTAATGTCTGTGGCATCCTGTGGCCAGATTTTGAGAAAAAAACATGGTGAAAGGATGTTATGTTCCTGATGGACTGTAGGGTCAGCAGTGTGAGCCTTCAGGAGGATGAGCAGAGCTTGTCCAAGGCACAGATTTGGTCAAGTGATACGCAGACCCTGGAGTTCTGATGAACTGTGTGGAAGCTGGCCATGGCCTGAAGTAAATGTAATGTTTGCTTGAAAATAGATCAAGTGTCTTTGACACGCACATTCAATAATAACTATGTGTGGTTACAGAGATGCTGATTAATTGTTTAGGATAGTCATCTCATGGTGAATACACATATTAAGCCATTAAGTTTAACCTCTTTTACGGGTTTTATTTATCCTATTTATACAATGAAAGTAGGGACGAGAGAAAGAAGAGAAGATAAACCTTTTTCGGTTTATCTTTTGAGGCTTAAGTCTGCTTGTTTTGTTTCTTTCTGATGTCTTCCCTGTCTTTCTCTTGGATTACTCCCTTAGATATTCATTTCAAGCCAAATCCACCTATATTAAAGCATCAAAGTTGGAAAGAATGGCTCAAAGATTTTTCATGGATATAGATTGAGAAGTAGACACCAGCCCTCTCGAGCATATGACTCTTGGCAGACTTTGCCCTTCTCTCCCCGTTCCCTCTGCTGTGCTGAAAACCCTTAGATTACATTCCTCAAGCTGGTCACCAAGGTCTATTTCTTTGTTTGGTCACTTCCTCCTCCTGAGGCTATCAAAGTCCAGGTGTCAAAATATTGAAATCTAGCAATCAAAAGCTCCCTTTGGCTCACCTAATCAACATGCACAGTTAAAACTACATACCTCACCCTCACACAGGGTTTCCCCCTCTACCTTTCCAAACCACCATTTGCCTGTGTGCCATGTCTGTCTCCTCTCTATTCAGAGGCAGTCCCTTGTCCCCATCCTCCCCACTCCTAGGACAAATGCCCCTGCCTCCTCTCCCTTGTCCCCCTCCCCTCTAGCCCATTCTAATGCAGACCTCCCCTTTTATTCCCTTTTATTCTTCTTCAAAATTACATCTGCAAGGTTGTTTCTGCTGCTTTTCTGCCTGAGTCAGAAAGCAGCTGCTTTAACCTTTCTTCACCTGTTTAATAAGGCTCTCTCTGTGAAAACAGGTGGGTGGGTGTGATTTGTGTTTAACCAGGTCCAGGAGGAAGCTGCTGCTGTGTGTGGAGGGGGGAGGGGTCCCCTTTCCTACCATTCATTTGTCTGTGTCAGTTAACAAAACTAATTTATTTTCTTATCATGTTTTGGGGATCCTGGATTTGAAAGGCTGTCTTCCAGCCTACAACAGAGTATTGGTAATATTTGAACAGTATAGCTTTAAGACTTGACCTTAAATATGAGAAATGTTGAGGCCAAACATAAAAGGACAAGTTGGTCATCATCTTTATTAGGTCATGTACTATTAAAGTGAATTTTACTTTTTTATCTTGTTTTTGATTCATGACATATATGCTCCGTTGCCCTCTCTTGTTCCCTGACCTCTCTCTGTTGACCTCTTTATTCTGTCCTATAACCTTTTCAAAAGCTTCTATGTCATATATAAATATATATACACATATATATGAATTTTAAATACTATATAATCAAAATTCCTTAATTCTAAAATTAGTTGACATATATGACAGGAAACGGCGCTATCTATGTTTTGAGTCTGGCTTATTTCATTTAACATAACGAACTTCCCTGTAAATGTCATATCAATCAATGACTCCATTTAGTTTCTCAAGTGACATGCCAGTTCATTGGGTCTTTAAAAAGAACTAGAAAATAGTCAATGATAAGGGAAAACCTTGACTTCATTAACAGTCTTTATATGTAAATTAAATTAACCAAGACATACCATATGAAGACCTTAGATTAACAACTAAAAGAAGTTAAAATTTTCCCCTGTGCTTAGCGGATCGTGTTCAGGGATTTCATGAGTCAGGGTAAGAACAACAGAGAAAAGGTTGAAAAAATAAAAGTTAAGTTTTAACTGAGAAAGTGAAACCTTTGCCCTGGCTTGTGTCAGACTGAGATAACAACCAGATCAAGACAAAGCTAGCTGCTAGAAATTCAGAAAGACACTAGCTCTCCTATGTTATAAAGCAATCTTGTTTTCGAAAATCACAAGCTGTAGGGAACTGTGCTCTTTGAAGTCACAGAAATGATAAAGTGCCAGGTATTCTTTCTGGGAGGGCTCCAACCACTTTGTCATGGAGACAGCCTTGATTTCCAACCCCATGCTGAGCCACAGAGAAGTGGTTTCTGACTTTATAGTATTTTTGGTCCACCCTAACTTTGTGGTTTTCCATGAAAGTGTCCCCAGGATGGGCCTTGTGGTCTCAGTGTCAGGCTGATTCTTTTCACACAGCCCTACTTAACTGTGTGCTTTCCAAAGCCTTTCTTCTAAACTTTTTAGTAACTGGGTTCTTAGGTGAAGCCACTCACAGGTCTTCCAGTGGTTTCCTTGTTTGCAAAAAGTCAGTAGTAGGAGAAGTTTTCATACTACAGCCTTTGGCAGAACAGTCTAGAGCACAACTCAATGATTATGATGTCTGTCTTCAGGTGATGGGGTTGTCCTTTTAAGTACCTTGTAGCATCCCAAGTACATTTCAAAGACAAATTATTTCTTTCATAATGAGGAAAAGTATCCTGACCAAGTATTTCCCAGGTAACCTCATATTACAAAAGAAGGAGCAGAAATATGCTTGCGTATCCTGACCATCTGACAGGATGGAATGGATCTACGTGTATGCACCATCTTAATGTCAAAAGAACCAAGTAACCACATCCAGAGTCAGAATGTGCAGCTATACTTGTTATCAACAATTTTGAGCAACCTCCAAACTCTCTGACCATCAGACAACGTGGTTTATCCGAGTGTATAAACCCGGAGGTGTAAACTGTTACTAAGACTATGAATTGTTATACTTTTATACATCATTTTTTCCCTCTTTGTCTTCCATTGAATTATGAATGACCACAAAGTCTGGTAAAAGATTGGCTGATCACTGCCTTTGCTATCTATGCTTGGTGATTACCCTTAATGCAATAACTCCAATATTTCATCAGCTAGGACCTTTTCACTATATCCCATGATGGCTCTCCTTTATACCCAATTCCAAGTCTTTAAATTGAATATCAAAGAATTCCATTATAATGAAAATCACTGAGAATAACTGACTTATTTTTATCTGCATGTGATTGTAACTCTACTACAGGAGAAAGGGTATTCTAAAAAAGACCCTTCGGTCTCCATATTTAGCTATCATACTGTTGGAACAAAAGTCCCCAAGAAATTGGAATTCCTCCAGGAATGCAATTGTGGGAGAAGGAAAGAGTTAAAGTTTCCTGCCAGAAGGAGAAGGAACTGTTTCAGGAAAAGAGATTTCAAGCAGTTATGACAGCTAGTCAGGCCACTTTGCAGGGAGACCAGAGCAGCAATAACAACTGACCAGTCATAGGGAAGACCAACCTTAGCCAGTTTAGTTATATATACTTTGGGGTCTGTTTAAATCTGTACCTTATGTGAAGACCTTGAAGATGAACTTGTTGGTCACTAGACATCTTTGTTCCTTGAATAAATCCCTTTCCTCTGCTTTTGACTATTGCTTTCCATTGAGAATGGGTGGCTAAGTCTAGTTTGTTAAGGCTGCTAGGGCCCAGGCTTTGACCCTAATAACTCCATAGTAAAATACTTCTATGTTATTTTCATAGGAAATAAACTATAAAAAGTATCACTTTGATTCAAAATACTCTTTTTCCAAAAGAGATTTTCTTTTTAAATTTTATGATTGTTGCTGTTTTGTCTGCATGTATGTCTGTGTGAGGGTGTTAGAAGCCCTGGAACTGGAGTCACAGACAGGTGTGAGCTGCCATATGGGTAATAGAAATTGAATCCAGATATTCTAGAATAAGAGACAGTGCTCTTAACCACTGAGCCATCTGAGCAGATGCTCAGAAGAGATTTAGTTACCTTTGACTTTAAATGTGAATGATGGCCACACCCACTGTGGTGGTTTGAAAGAAAATGACCCCCAAAGGGAGTGGCACTATTAGGAGGTATGGCTTTGTTGGAGTAGATGTGATCTTGTTGGAAGAAGTGTGTCACTGTGGAGATGGCTTTGAAGCCTCATATATGCCCAAACCTTGCCCAGTGGGACAGACCACTTCCAATTGCCTACAGGTCAAGATGTAGAACTTTCAGCTACTTCTCCAGCACCATGTTACTCCATGATGATAATGGACTAAACCTCTGAACTGTAAGTCACCCCAATTAAATGTTTTCCTTTATAAGAGTTGCCATGGTCATGGTGTCNTGTGATCTTGTTGGAAGAAGTGTGTCACTGTGGAGATGGCTTTGAAGCCTCATATATGCCCAAACCTTGCCCAGTGGGACAGACCACTTCCAATTGCCTACAGGTCAAGATGTAGAACTTTCAGCTACTTCTCCAGCACCATGTTACTCCATGATGATAATGGACTAAACCTCTGAACTGTAAGTCACCCCAATTAAATGTTTTCCTTTATAAGAGTTGCCATGGTCATGGTGTCTCTTCACAGCAACAGAAACTCTAACTAAGATGCACACTCTCTTGAAAAGTCTACTGAAGATGAGGGCTCTGTGTTTTACTCCTAAGTTCTTGTTATTTGGCAATAGCATTATACAAAAGTTAGAACTAGTAAAGAGGTGGGCCTTTTGTAACTACCTTTGGTAATAGCTCATTTTCCTGGCTTTAGCTCCGGTTATCTTGGCTTTGTGAAGATAATAACCCCAGGATTATTGGAGAAGCTATATATTTTTCAGGAACTGTCCTATATGAAGAATTATTGCCTTTCAGGTATGTGCCATCTCTAAGGCACATTGCTAGTAATCTTCCGTTGCCTTTCCTCTTGAGATCCACCTACATCTCCTGGCCCTCATTTTCTATGGCTTCTGGCTCGATTCAGACAACTGGAAACTCATGGAAAGTTCCTGGGGGAAAGAAAACAGGATAAATGTTTTTTATTTGGCTCCCTCTCTGAGTTGCTTCCTCTCGCAGCCCGCAATGCTTGACAAAGCATCATTGTTGCTGGGCATGGTGGTTCATGCCTTTAATCCCAGAACTTTAGAGACAGAGGGAGGCAGATCTCTGCCAGATATAGACTATCTTGTTCTATGTAGCAAGTTCCAGGCCAGCCAGGGATACATAGTGAGACCCTGTCTCAGGAAAAAAATTATTACTGTTAAAGACTATCTCCCAGAAGACTCTCCATCCTTACCATGGTATCTCTTTTGTTTCTTCTAGCACCATGTTCCTGACCATTCTTTGTTCTTCTGCTTTTGTAAAGATTCTTTTCTTTTTCTGTCAATAAATGTTTCCTGAATTCCATATGACTGTCCATTTGTTCTCTGTTGGGAGTCCATATAACACAAGCAAGAAAGGGACATAAATGACATACATATCTATGCTACACCCTACTCTTAAGGCTCATGGAGCATCATGGAAGAAGGAATGCAAAGAAAGCATAAGCAGAGGAAAGAGTGGAGTGCTGCAGAACACGGTCTTCCAACCATGACATGACCATTGCATTCATGAATGTACATGAATGTATACATGTTCACAGGCATACAAGCTGCTTATGGAGCCTGGAGAGATGGATGAGCATTTAAGAGCACTTCCCACTCTTCCAGAGGACCAGTTTCCAGCATCTTTGTCAGACAGCCCACAACCCACTACCTGTAACTCTAGCTCCAGAGGATCCTATGTTTTTTTTTCTCCTGGTCTCTAAGGGCACCCCTTAACACATGGCATATATTTATAGGACACATAAATAAAGAATAATAAAATAAAAATAAAAGACTCAGACAAGATTGAACCTGTTAACATTCTGTCATGAAGTGAGGGAATGGCTCAAGAGCCTTCCCTCCTCCCTGAGTATTGGCAGTGGGTGGTTACCGAAGAAGGAGATATCTGTTTCTTTTGAGTTGGGTAGCTGCTGGTAAGGTGTCCATGTTCTCATACATACCCCGCATCTATGCTTCTGCAAGCAACCTTAAAGTTCTCTCTCTCTCTCTCTCTCTCTCTCTCTCTCTCTC
>LOEQ01001697.1:201698-230772 GCA_001685075.1 Bramus lutescens | reverse complement strand
GACAGAATATTGTATACATAATAAATAAATAAATATTTTAAAAAACCAAAAACACAAAAACTAAAAAAGACATAGTCATAGCATACAGAAATGAATCCTACATCAATGTTCCTCTCTCCACCCAGCCATATGACTTTCTGTTTCCTCCTCCCAAGTGCTGGGATTAAAGGTGTATGCTACCACTGCCTGGCCTGTATGGTTCACTAGTGGCTAGCTCTGCACTCAGATCTCCAAACAAGCTTTATTTGTAGAGCATAAACAAAATATCCCCATATACCATTTTCTGAGTATCTTAAAGAATAGAAGCCATTTTTTTGCCTCTGTTTTGGAGCTTAGATGTTCAGGATGAAGGTGTCAGCTGGATTAGTTTCTTCTAAGGTCCATCTTCCTGCCTTCTCACACATTCTCTGTGCAAACAGGTGTGGTGTCTATCTGTATGTCCACATTTCTTCTTTTAATGACAATACCACCCTATAGGATTAAAGCCCACTCCAACATTTTTGTTCATTTTACAGCTTATAGAGGCTCTTTAACTGTAGTAGCAGTCCAACATACTTCCAACATCCCAGCAGGGTGAGGTCTTCAGTATAAGAATTTGAAGAAGACACAATTCAGCTCACTACAGGTGACAGTATTCAGCTTCTTGACTGAGGAGGTTGGCTTTGGAGCATATTAGTTTCTTTACTGTTGCAGTGACAGTATTCCCTGGCAAATGCAGCTTACAAGAGAAAGGGTTTACCTTGGCTCATGGTTTCAGAGGAAAAATTGTTCACAATGGTGGAGAAGGTATGGAGGCCGCAGCATGAGTCCAGAAGCAAAAAGAAGAAGAAGAAGAAGAAGAAGAAGAAGAAGAAGAAGAAGAAGAAAGAGAAAAAGAAGGAGTAGTGGTGTTTAAAACCCCAAAGCCTAGCAGTGGTGGTGCATGCCTTTAATCCCATCACTTGGGAGGCAGAGGAAGCTGGATCTCTGAGTTCTAGGACAGCCAGGGTTGTTATACAATGAAACCCTGTCTTGAAAAACTAAAAAAAAAGAACGAAGAAAACAAGAACAACAACAAAACAAAACAAACAAACTCAAATCCTGCTTCCGGTAACAGTACTTCCTTCAGTAAAGCTCCAATGCTTGAAGGTTCCAGAACGTTCCCAATCAGTACTACCAGCTGAGGACCAAGTGTTTAAACACATGAGCCTATGGAGACGGGGACATTTTATATCCAAACTATAACAAGAGACATTTAAGGTGATTATTCAGTAAACTATAGAGTCACGCTTCATGAGCTTCTATGATTTTCATTTGCCACAGTTTATAAAAATTTTAAAAAGTCAGCTGACCATGGTGAGCAAATCACCAGTTCTGTGTCTACTATTTCGGACTCTGTACTGAAAGAAAGATTCTATTCCTCTGAGGATTCAACAGAGGCCTATACTAAGCTCATGTTCTCAGCACTGTTTTCTTTGGGGGGAAGGTATAAATATAATGTTCTACACTTGTCACCTCAGCACTCGAGAGCCTGAGGTAGAAGGATGGCCGTGTGACAGAAGCCTGGGCCCCGGAGTGACTTCCACTCAGCCTGTGTCACCAAATGAGACCCTGTCTCAAAAAACCAAAAAATCACAGTACAGAGTATTTTAGTATATTTACTCAGAAACCTTATTTCATACCTCAGTGGATTTTGACATTTTATTCCTCTTTTTTTTGATATTCAAACTGTATTACTGTCTATACATCTCCATCTTCCCAACCTGAAGACTTGAAACATGTCTTCTTCTTGTGATTTATGCTTTCAATCTGTTCTCTGGGCCATGGATGACCTTGTAAAACTCTAGGTTCTAGAGATGGGGTCTCTCAGCTATAGGAGAATGGCACCCCATTCAATGGGAGCTGCATTTGGTGACCGAGGGATCCGAGAACATCCCCTTTCCCAGGTGCTCTGAGAATGTGCATCTCAGAGAAGAAGTTTACCATGGGTGTTCATCTCCACACTCAGCCAGTGAGGTGACCTAACATGTAAGTGGGTTCTATACTTTCTCTTCTTAGGAAAGGCAATTGGGTTATGGGGCATTTTTTGAACGGTAGCAGAAGCCCTTCTTCCCCAACTTCTAATATGAGATTCCCATATCCCACTCACTCATTTGTTTGTTCTTCTGTAGTGCTCCAAGTAATGGAAAACACAAAGGAAGTGCAAGCAGTTCCTATCCTTCAGGGGCTCCATCAGAAGCAGGTGCATAAACTGGTAATTATAACGAGACAAGGAGAAGCAGTACCTGAGGCCTATCTTTGGGAATACAGAAATGGAAGCAGATATGCGAAACAATTTGGAAGTTCAGGGGCTTCTCCCCAGAAGGGGCTCTGTGTTCACACACAAAGAAGGAGGAATTAATTTGGTTATAATCAGCTGAGGGGAAGCACCTGAGAAAGCCTCAAGAGCCTTAGGCAACTCAGGATATATGACTGCAGTAATTTCTGTGTTGGAAAGACAAAAATGGAAAATGTGTGTGGAAAGGTGGAAGGGAAGGAGACTGACGTTATGTTAAGGATGATGTCGTATTTTCCTTAGCTATATTAGTCTTGTGCCTAGAAGCAGGATAGACCCGAGGGAGAAAATGAGACAGTGAGAAGGCAAAACAGTGAGGGAAGAGGATGAGAGTTTGAGCCTTTGCCCACAACAGTAAGGATGGAGCAGATTTGTGAAACTGAAAGGTTTAGGAGTGTTTAAAAGCAAGGGTGGTAGAGGGAGCAAGGATGAGCAGAGGCTCTGGGAGGCATCTGGGACTATGTGAATGACAGAGCCGGAAGCGGAAGAGTTGTGGTCGTTGACCTCGGGAATCATGCCCAGCAGATGACAAAGAATGAAGAAGCCCATAGGCTCTAGAGAGAGTACTTAGCCAGAGTGGGTTTTTTTTTTTTTTTTGGAAAATGAAAGAGAAATTCCCAAAGCAGAAGAGTTCTGGGGGAAGATACCATTCAGGCAGCAAGGACTGGGTGTACTTGCTATGAACAGTCAGAAGGGGCAAGGGTGACTTGTGGTCTCCCGTGCATGTAATGACCGAGTTCTTCCCATACTAGAGCAACTTTATAAGCCGATTATGACACTTTGAATACAATTGGTCCCATAAGCTCATAGAGAATGGTACTGTTAGAAGGTGTAGCCTTGTTGGAGGAAGTGTGCCACTGTGGAGACAGGCTTTGAAGTCTCTTTTGATCAAATGTCCCTAGTGTGATTCTCAGATCATTTCCTGTTGCCTGCAAGATGTTATACTCTCAACTACTTCTTCAGCACCACACTTGCCTGCACACCACCATGCTCCCTGTCATGATGAAAATGGGCTGAACCTCTGAAACTGTAAGCAAGCCCCCAGTGAAACGTTTTCCTTTATAAGAGTTTCCATGGCCATCTCTTCACAGTAAGAGAAACCCTATCTAAAATATTCCCTAACTTGCTTTTTGGTCATGATGTTTTGGCACAGCAATAGAAACCCTAACAAAGACACCAATATAATGGTTTTATGGAATCATTTCCGGCAGAGGGCTTTGATCTATGAAGCACATGCAAGTGACATCATAAGAGTTTGTTCAAGTGGTCAAAGTTTCTAGGTAGTCCTCACAAAGTGTGGAAACACTTGGAAGCAAGGTTAATCATCTTAGCTGAGGTCTGATAAGTGTGTGTGTGTGTGTGTGTGTGTGTATGTGTCTGACAAGAGTACTTAGATATGCATACAGGATGCATTCAAGACAAGAGTCTTATCCAAGTTGAGTTTCTTAATCTGTTAGCTCTTGGATGCGTTTTCAAGTCACAAGAGTAGGCAGAGCAACACTGATGTGGGATTCCACCCTGTATGCTACGAATACCACTGGTTAATAAAGAAACTGTCTTAGGCCTGTACAGGGCAGAATATAGGTGTGTGGGGGGAACTAAACTGAATGCTGGGAGAAAGAAGGCAGAGGCAGAGATAAGCCATGGGGCTGCCACCAGAGACATATATGTTGAAACCTTGCTGGTAGGCCATGAGCCTCATGATAAAACATAAAATCATAGAAAAGGGTTAAATTAAGATGTAAAAGCTAGCCAATAAGAAGTTAGATCTAATAGGCCAAGCAGTGGTTTAATTAATACAGTTTCTGTGTGGTTATCTCAGGGCTGAGCAGCTGGGAACGAACACACAGCCTCATACAACACAACACAACACACATTGTTAGATTTCTAACTTAATATCCTTCCCCTCTTTTCTTCTCTTTGAATACGTCTGTTCCCATTATTGGGTAGCAAGGCAGAGAGTAGGTTTGGATGTCATTGAGAATGAATGGCCCTCCCTCACGGACTTTGGATGTAGTTCCTGCTTTCCTGGTAATCCTTAAAATGGATGCCCCTTCTTTGGATTTAAATTACCATACGAATGAGTGGAAGTGTCTGGGATTTGTTGATGCCCATTAAAGAACAACTACTTCCTCCTGGCCAAAAGAATAGAATACCTAGGTACCTGGCATTCTACAACACCCAAAACATACCCTGTGCCTCCTTCCTTTAAGAGTTTACCTAGGACAGCTGTTTCATTGGAGTCATGCTGAGAATGGGAAGGACTAATTCTCCTAGAAGCCTCTTCCTCGTTGCATTTGCTTGCAGAGTTTCCATCTTGTAGCACTGCCTACTCAATTTTCTAGGTTACTCAGAATAGCATAACCTTTTCTTTTCCTGATTTGTGGTCTCTTTTTCTTCCAGATTCTAGCCAGAGCCTGGGCATATTTTTCTGATGCTCTGGACTTTCTCTTTCTCTGAAGCTCCTGCCTTTGTCATGTATGTGCATGTTGAACTCCATTTTGAAATTCATGGCTTTCTCTCTTCTGCTTCTATCTCCTCAGGCAGCTGCCAGGCCTTGCTGATTGCAGGCCGTGTTTTGCTCTTAGACTCTAAACTTGTCCGGGAGCTTCCTCTTGAGTTTGTTTCAAAAATTTTATGTAAAGGAGATTAAGAACACAAAAAGGAAGCCCCAATATTCCCAGTAATGCTATGAAGGGATATTTATCATTTTCAAATGAGTTATGTTGAGGGTTGCAAAAATGATGGCTCAGTAAGTTAAGGCACTTGCTACTGAACCTGAAGTCAACTCCTGGTGGAAGGAGTGAGCCAACTCCCACAAATTACCCTCTGACTTCCACACATGTGCCACCGTATGGATTTACCTATCATCTGTCTGTCTGTCTGTCTGTCTGTCTGTCTATCCATCTATCTGTGTAGGTTTTTTTAAAAAAAATTATTGAGCTTTAAAGCACCAAAAGGCATCAACACAGCTAAATGATGCATTCTCAGGCTATATAAAAATTAACCATATTATTCTCCTCTCTTGGTTAAGATTTTTTTGGCAAAATTCCATATCAAAGGAAGTTGGCCAAGTTTTAAACATCCTTTGCATGAACTGCATCAAGTAAATACCCACTAGTATTGAACACTTAGGGTATAATTTCAAAGTGCTTATGTGACTTTAAACTATGACAACTTTGTATAAACACAGGTTTTTCCTAGAGTTTTTCTAAGATAGAGTTAAAGTTAAATGCAATAATATATTACCTATCTGCCAATATGATTTCTGAACCATTGTAAATATGCTGGATATTATTTTAGCCACAGAAGAGTTTTATAAATCCCACTCATCATTCATTGAACGTTTTATCGATAAATGCTCAGTTGAAAACACACAATATAGAATGTAGTTATTTATGTGCATGTATTAATCACTTTGTTGTTTTTGTGATAGAATACCCCAACAAAACTCAACTTAAAAGAGAAAGTGGTTTATTTCATCTCACAGTTGCAGAGGTAAGGCATGGCATGTCCTGGAGTTAGGAAGCAGAGTGGTCACATTTCATCCACACACAGGAAACAGAGAGCAGAGGGTGAGAACAGGGTGAGGGGTAAGCTATAATGCTCAAAGTGTGCCTGATGCACTTCCACCAAAATTCTGTCTCCTGAAGGTTCCTGTGGTAATGTGAATGTAATTTGCCCTCATAAGTTCATAGGGAATGGCACTATTAGGAGGTGTGGCATTGTTAAAACAAATGTGACCTTTTTGAAGGAAGTGTGTCACCATAGGGGTGGCCTTTGAGATCTCCTATGCTCAAGCTATGCCCAGACCACGTCCTGTTGCCCATTGATGAAGAAGTAAATTCTCAGCTCCTTCTTCAGCACCATATCTGACTGCATACTGCCATGTTCCACCAGATGATAATGGACTAAACCTCTGAAACCATAAGTCACCCAGTAAAATGCTTTCCTTTTTGACAGTTGCCGTGGTCATAGCAATAGAAACCTTAACTAAGGTAGTTCCATAGCCTTTGCCAACAGTGCCACTAACTGGAGACAGAGTGTTTAAATGCATGAGACTATGTGGGGCATTTCTCATCCAAAGCACAACAATATGTATGTTTTATACTGAAGTTTATAAAATCCAACAACTACTGCTAGATAGAACAATGCCTAATTTATAATCCTTTCTCTTGACAGGTGATATGACACCATGATAATGTAACAATTAAAAACACGTTTTAAAGCAAAAAGAAAGCAGCCTACAATTCACAATCTCAGAGAACCTAGACAACAGTGAGGACCCTAAGAGAGACATACCTGGATCTAATGTACATGGGAAGTAGAAAAAGACAAGATCTCCCAAGTAAACTGAGAGCATGGGGACCTTGGGAAAGGGTAGGAGAGGAGAGGAGAAGAAGGGAGGGGAACAGAGAAACATATAGCTCCATAAAAATAATTAAAAAACACTTTAAAAAAAATTATGCCTGTAGACGTTTTGTCTACAAGTACAAATATACACCATGAGCCCCGTATGGTGTCCATGGAAGCCAGAAGAGGGCACTGGATCCCCTGGAACTGGAGTTGTGAGCTGCCATGTAGATATTGGAAATCAAATCCAGGTCTGGGGACCAGCAGGTGCTTTTAACCTCTGAACCATCTTTCTAGCCTCCAGAGACACTTTTTGAAAGATCTCTACTTCCATGTTACACAGTATCTTTAGGTCTAATGAAAAGAGGGTCCAGGACTGATAAACCTGAAGGAATTGGCTGTCTTGCAGACTGGGCATCCCTCCATTCATGATGACAATCGTCATGAGTGGTGTTGATTTATGGGTGCATTGAAGAGTCTAGATTCACTTTCTGTTTTAGCCATTTCCAGGTGCACTGACACCTCAACCTGTGGATTTGGACTTTATAAATATCTTGTCTAGGTTTTATGGTTTTGAATGTGAAATATTCCTCATAAGCTCATGCACTTCAAATGTGGCTCCTGGCTGCTGGTGCTGTTTCAGAAGGTTGCAGAAGGGCTAGGAGATGTAGCATCCTTAGAAGAAGTGGGTCACAGACTTGAGCACCATATTGTAGCTCAGCCCACTTTCTGTCTCTTTTCTGTCCTCTGTTCCTCCAAGACATGAGAGAGAGAGAGAGAGAGAGAGAGAGGCCTTCCAGCCGTGTTTCCTGCCACCACGTCTTCCCTTCCAAGACGGGAAGTGCCCTCAAACTGTGAGCCACAATAAATACCATCTCAACTTGTGTTTGTAGGGATCTTGTCACAGTAAAATACCAAATAAGGATACAACAATCACAACTGGAATAGTGAGTTGAATATGAACACAAAATTGGGAGAAAAAAATCTTTGCATATGCCATAAAAAGGTTCAGATAATTAATAACTTTAAAATAAAAAGACCTGGCTGGGTTATTTGAGAGGGCCCTACCCACCATCATAGACTTTCTAAGTGAGAGACAGAGATACAGGCTGTGCAGCAGATGGCATATAGACAGACACAGTGATGGGACAGAAGGTGCCACAAGCCCAAGGATACCTAGAATCAGGAGAAGCTACCAGGAGCAAGGAATGGAATTTTCTCTGGAAATTCTTAGGGGGCGGTGAAGTTTTACTGACATCTTTGTGTCAGACTTCTAGCCTCAGTGACAATGGCAGAATGAATTTGTTTCAAATCACCAACTTTGTGTTTATTTATTATAGAAGGTACAAAAAGCAAAAACAAAAAAAAACACACAAAAGAACAAGGAGGATGAGCTCATTTAAAGTATTTAAAATGTGTCACTTGGATTGGATTATCCACGATGCCCCTTCTCCTATTTTGTATCCCTTTGATAGCCTTTCTTATATCTCCCCTCCTACTACCGTAGGTATGCAAAGAACAAATACTTAGGGAGTTATCTGTAGAAAATAAATGCCAAGTTACAAATTCAAAATAAATGCAAAAATCACAAAATACAATTTTTCAAAAGCTGGCTGATACTGATGTATTTGAGATTGCCATATAATCTTGACACATTTGATATATGACAAAATCAAGAAAAATACATGAGTCTTCATAATCTGAAACCTTTCTATATGTATTTTCCCACATTTTCTTGGCTACATTTCATGGGTAGACTTAGTCACACAAAGGTCACACCCATCATGGATGATGGCAATCTTTGAGTCTCATTTGCAATGACTTAGTTTAGCTTATAAGAGCCATTCCCTTGCCGGGAGAGTCACAGAAATATAGCTCACTTATCCTTGTTCAAATGTAATTCCACCCACTTATTCTTATCTAAATGTAACCCTACCTCACTTTTCTGTTAATTGGACCACTCATGGAAGCAGGATGTAGTGAGTCAAAAGTGACAAGGAATGAGGGCCTCACACAGTTTCAGTTAAAACAGCTGACTTTTGCAAATGTCACAAACCATGCTTGATATACCATATCCTGAGGGCCTCTCCAGAACCTTGGAAAGGGACAGTGGAAGTTGGGGACACTGTAGCTGGTGCTTCACAGTCTTCCTAGAGAATCCATTTCTGTACCTGTGCCATCTCACTCCTTTTAGCGCAGCCACTGAGCCTGTAAGGTGTGATCTGAGACAGACTCCTTCATCCAGAGAGCTTCTCCAGAGTCGGTGGATACATAAGGATTGCCAATTCTCATTCCAAGCATTCTTCCCGCCAAGCACCAGAAGATGCTAAAGGAGTATGATATTTAATAGATCCCTTTATCTGTTTCAGGCTTTGAAAAAAGGAGACAAACATAGCACAGACGACACCTTGCACCCTCCCTTTCCTCTCTACATCGACCCCTCCAAATTGTTTTCTTGGTTCTAAACTATCTTCTTGTGAAGCAGATAACAGTACTATTGGAAGCATTTCAGCATGGAAGCATGCATACCCAGATGCTTCACATTCTGATGAAATATCTGTCATTAGACTATTTTTGTCTAAAGGTCTCAAAGCACGTGGAACATGGATTGTGAAGTGATGCTTAAGCGGAAAAATGTGCCATTCGAGAGGACATTTTGGCATTCCTGAGGACACCCTGCTGATTAGCTCTGAGGGAAGAAAGGCTCTGTGCATGGTTAAAGATGCAGCTGTGGGACTTAAGCAATCTTTCTTTTTGTTTGACTCATTTTGGCGTTCAGGGTTTTTTTCAATGCTGTCTGAAAGCCTGAATAACATAATAATGTGAAAATTAAATGCCTTTGTCCTCGATTTCTGACAAGTTGCCAAAGCTGTAACACAGCTCAAACATGTAATCAGTCATGCAAGACTCAGAAGTTTTAAAATACTGCAACTAAATCAGAAAACAGTGGAAATCTGCCTATAATATACACCCTACTAATTTATATTGATTTATATTCTGAAATTGAAATTACACTTGAAGAATAGGCTTTACTGTCAGTACTCTTTAAAGTGAGGTTTCATATCAACATAAATATGAAGGAAATACTCTCACTTCCTTGGCCCTGTTTTGGAGTGAACATTAGTCTAATAAGTTTGATTTTTACCAATTTTTGTTTTGTTTTGTTTGTTTTTCAAGATAGAATTTCTCTGTGTAACTGCCCTGGCTGCCCTGGAACTTGCTTTGTAAACCAAACTGGCCTTGAACTTGTAAAGATCTGTCTGCCTCTGCCTCCTGAGTGCTGGGACTAAAGGTGTGGGCTCACCACTACCCAGCAATAGACCGTTGTTCTTTGTCTAGGGTTCAGGCTCTAGGAAATTTCCTCCTCCCATGTGTAAGCGTGTCTAGTGGTGTCATTCTTGTTCAGGTCTTGTTCAGGCAGCCATGTTGATGAGATTTCACGAGTATAGTTTTTCAGCATTTCTAGGAGACACAATAGCACAGCAAACTTCCTATTCCTCAGACTCATACTCATTTTTCTGCATTTCTTTTGCCTGACTACTGAGACCTGGGTACAGGAGTTCTACTGCAGATGTGGGGCCAGGAACCCAGTCTGCTACCTACTTTCACATCATGTGTGTCCTGTTGCCCTCCTCAGTACCCCTTCATTTATTCTCTTGGTCTTTTTTCTAAATTTTTAGGCTTTGCACTCATTTATATGTGTAGATGTATGTATTACAATCTAGGATATGGATATGAGTATGAACATGTGGATTTTGTTTTTCTGAGTTTGGGTCAACTTGCTTAATACAATACTTTTCATACCCATCCACTTTCCTGCAAATTTCATGATTTCATTTTTCTTTTTAGCTGAACAAAATCCCATTATGTGGTTGCACCATATTTCCATTATTTGTTCACTGGTTGGTGGGCATCCAGGCTGATTCTAATCCCTTCCTGTTGTGAGGATGTGTACCACAAACACGAATGTGCTAGTGTCTCTGTGGTAGGATATGGCGTTCTTTGGCTATCAGCCCAGGAGTGGTGCATCTGGGTCACATGTCAGTTCTGCCTTTACTTTTTGGAGAGATAGTCAAACTGATTCCCGCAAAGGCTGTGTTCATTTGCAACCCCACCAACAGCAAATCAGGGTTCTTCTTTTCCTACATCCTTGCCAGCATTTTCTGTCAGTCTTCTCTTAGAATTTTTTTAGGGATGAAGAGCTGGTTCTGCGACTAAGAGCACTTTTGTTCTAGCAGAGCAGCTGGATTCCAGTCCCAGCACCCATATGATGACTCACAAGTGTTCATAACTCCAGTCCCAAGAGAGCTGTCACCTTCTTCTGGCCTCCTCCAGCACCTGGCATGCACAGGTACACAGACATACTTGAGAGCAAAACACTCAAACCACATAAGTAAAACTACGAAATATAAGTAAAACTAAAAGAAATAAAATGAAAGCAAAATGTCATCCATGTAATCATAAATTATAGGTTTAGGAAACTTTTTATGCATTATTTCCAATGGCTGACTTACAAAGTATTGGCACCGGATGAGGTTATTGAGAATTTCCTGTGGGAGGACAGTCCATTGATATCTCCTAGTAGACTGAGAATTATTATAAGTAGGCACTGTGAAGGCAAATTTTTTTCTGTCCTTTTCTTGTAAGGGTATAGTGAAGAAACAATCTTGTAAACCAATAACTTTAGACAATAGGGAAGGAAAAGGAATTCCAGATTGTAGAGGGCCCATAGGTTGAATTACCTTGTTGACAGCTCTTAGATCTGTCACCATTCTCCATGTTCCAGATTTCCCTTTAACAGCAAATACAAGGGCTGGTTGATTATTCAACCAGATGAGCATCTATTTGGTCCTGTATCAGTCTTTCTAAAGCCTGCAGTTTCTCTTCTGTTAAAGGCCATCATTTAACCCATGTTGGTTCCTCAGTTAACCATTTTAAAGGTAGGGCCGTTGGTACCCCTGAAGGTTTGTTAGTTGTTTTGTGATCTTGTACAGCCTGAATGGCTGGTGACCTTTGTATATAGTACCTTATAATATACTTCCTATAAAAATGAGTTTCTGGAACTACAGGAATGTCAATCTGGGTATTCCATTGTTGCAACAGGTCATAACCCTATAAGTTCACTGTGATATTAGCTACATATGGCCTCAGACTTCCTCTCTTTCCTTCTGACCCTATGAATTCAACCCATCTTATGCTTTGTTTCACTTGAGATAGGGTTCCAATTTCTAGGAATTGAACATTTGCCTCTTGAAGGGGACAATTCAAATGCCAATGATAGTCACATATGCATCTATGTTTAGTAATCCCTTAATTATAACATTATTTATATGCATTTTTAGCTTTGATCTTTGTTCATTTATAGAAGCCTACCAAAATACACATTTCCTATTTTCTATTGGAATTTTTGATTCATTCTCCATGTTTAATCCTTCATCCAGAACAGTATGTTTTTTTACAGCAGGCATTGGATTTTTAAATTTTCCTAGTGAGACATATCCTTCACAGTGACTAGCACCACCACGTTTGATCTGGGGCCTGTGAGAGGTCCCCTAAGGAGTTTTCCAATGGTATCAGGTTGCATCATTTGTTTTTTGCTGACCTACATTCATTGGTCCAATGTCAGCCTTTGCCACATCTTCTACATAATCCAGAAGATTGATACCTTCTACTTTTGTCATTCCCAGAGGAAATATTATTTCTAGAAATGCCTTGTCTACAATCCCTTCTAAGATGTCCTATTCTATCACAGTTAAAACATTTAGTATTTTGATGCCTCCTTATACCTTTGGAAATTGCTGTTCCTACCCAAGCATCAGTATTATAGTCAAATGCCTCAATGTTTGTTGTATTCAGGATCTATTCATCCATTGGTGCTGATCTAACCTTTAAAGGCCTAAGTATCTTTTCGCATTCTAAATTGGCATTTTCAAAAGCCAGAAATGCAATAATTCATCTAGCTTCTGGGTCTGTCACTCCTATTTGTACAGCTTTAGTTAATCTTTGTAAAAAGTCACTAAAGGGTTCTCTTGGCTCTCTTTAGCCCTAGTATATGATTCAATTCTTTTTCCTGTTAAGGTTGCTGTGTGACATAAGGACAAAATATATTTATCATAAAGAGCTTGATCCTGTAGGTGAGCATAAGTGCCCTCGCCAAGAATTTGATCTTGGGAAGCTTCAAATCCTTTTGCTTTTTCTTGTTGTTCTAATTTTTTTTGCCTCTTCTCACTAGTAGCATTTCCACAGTAGTTGTGGCCTGTCTGAAAATTTCAGGACCACTGAAACTAATTGAAGCCAATTGTGTGGAGTAGCCTTATTGCTGGAAGTCCATGTCTTTACCATTTCCCTAACAAATGGTGAATGTAAGCCAAAGATACTACTGCCTGCTTAATTTCTTTTAGATCATTCATACCCATAGGTTTCCATCTACATTCTTTGTATCCTTTTGGGTATTTAGTACTTGATGGCTTGTCAAAGGTGATTATAGAGTAAGTAGCTAAAACCCTGGGTAGTCATCTCTGACTCTGACTGCTACTGGCAGTGTTAAATCCTGTCCTTGTAAGCTGTTACAGTTTTAATAATCTTTATTGGCCAGCAGGTGCCATGGTTTCTGCTGCATGGCAGAGAGATAACCAGTGGTGGCATGAGCAGTCCCTCTTAGTTCCATGTAGGCACTTGCTTAAGTCCTGACAAATATGCTTTGCTTGACAAACTAAGAGCAATTAAATCATTTCCATACATGAGGAGAGTTATCTCTCTCCATGCCCAGAATATCAAGGAACCTAGAGCTTGTGATCTAGGAACACAAACCGGAAGCTATGGAAGTTGCCAAATGGCAGGGAATGTGGTGGAGGTGGGGTGAGCAAGTCTGAGAAATTGCCAAATCATTGTGTGGTAGCTCCTTTGTGGCAGGATTTTGGCAAAAAATAAAATAAACAAAAGCAAAAGCAAAGCAAAACAAAACAAAACAACAACAACAAACTCCAAAACACTTAGTAGGTAAAATCAAGCCAGCCAGGCAGGGGTGGGAGACTTTCTGGGTCATGAACCAGACTTTTTGTGCCATTCCTGGTAGGTATGGAGTAGGGATTCACATGGGTGCTGGTGTAGATGGACACTATAAAGTATTGCCGCACTAGCTCAGAAGTGAGTATAATAAATGAGGGATAGACTCACAGATTACAGTCCTCTGTACAAGTTCAGAACAGGGACTGAATCCAAAAGCAGAGAGAGAGCGCACATGAGCTTTATGGCTGCATTTATAGTATAAGAGACCACACCCAAGTGGGCTGGTATCTTAAAGGCTATTGGCTGAAGGAGTTCCATGGCAGTTTAGTCCATTATCACTGCATTTGGATGTGCTTGAGTGCAGGCCAGATTGACAAATTAAGAGCAATTAAATCAATTCCGTACATGAGGAGAGTTATCTCTCTCCATGCCTAGAATATCAAGGAACCTAAAGCTTGTGATATAGGAACACAAACTGGAAGCTACGGAAGTTGCCAAATGGCAGGGAATGTGGTGGAATGATGCTGGGGAAGGAGCTGAGAGTTCTACATCTTGGTCAGCAAAAGAAGTAATCTGTGCCCATCCTGAGCAGTATCCTGAGCATAGGAAACCTCAAAACCCGCCCCCACAGTGACATACTTCCTTCAAAAAGGCCACACCTCTTCCAACAAGGCCATACCTCCTAATAGTGCCACTCCCTGTGAGCTCATGGGGGCTAATTACAGTCACACTACCACACTTAGCTAAGTCACTTAATAGTTCAGTATCCAATTTTCCCATCTGTTGGCTTCATAAGTAGAGGCTACAACCATCAGTCCAAACGATGATGGTGACTGTAGTTGTAAAACTGACCTCAGAGTAAGTTCAAACTATGTGACAAGTATTATTTCCCTATATCTGATCCTCTCTTCTGCCATTTCTATTATCTCAGACATTATAATATATGTAATATATACTATACTATATTGTTATAATATTATATTATAGACAACATTAATATTTCAGACATATTTCAGAACATATGTTCTGGCAAGACAGAGAAATTTCCCAACCCCTGAGTTCAGCACCAAATAGCCTAACTCTCCGGCTTTAAATGTGTTTGTGCTATTCTGCCTCAGATATTCCCGGTCTTGCTACACACCAGAATCCTCTCAGGAACACAGCCTGGTCTACATTCAGTTAGAATTCGATCAGCGGTTTTAAAGAACCTTTCCAATTTACTTCAAAATATCAAAATTTTACTGAGGTGATAGTGGGCATGTAGGGGTATAGAAGAATCAGCATTAGACATTTCTGATGCATACATGGGGTTCACTATATTATTCAGCCTATTTTTGGAAATGTTTCAAATCTTTATAATAATGTCTTTTCTTTTTTATTTTACTGATGATTCCAATATGCAACAGTGATCAATTCCTGGGGCCTCCAACCAGTCACAACTATGAAGTTATAAGAAATGAATGTTTATAAATGCTTACTCTTGTAAGACCAACACCAGCCAGATATCGTGGCTTGAATGAGATGTCCCCTACAGGCTTGGGCATCTGAATACTTGGTCCCCAGTTGGTGGCAGTTTGGGGGATGCTTAGGGGGTGTGGACTTAGTGGAGAAAGTGTATCACTGGGGCTGGGTGTTGAGAGTATGCAGCCTTGCTTTGTTTCCAGTTCATTGTCTCTGCTCTGCACTTTTGGTAAAGCATGTGATCTTTCAATGTCTCTCTCTGGCCCCACGCCTACCTGCTGCGGTGCCTCTTGTTATGGTGGACTCATCCCTCTGGAACCATAAGCTCAAATAGACTCATCCTTTGGTTAAGTTTCTGAGGTCATAGTGTTTCATCACAGCAGGAGAAAAGTAACTAATCCATCCACATCAGGCTTTGAAGGCTTTTAAGAGTCTTCTAGTTTGGAGGCATATGGATCAAAAATAAATAAATAAATAAATAAGCTATAGGTAGAAGGGGAAAGTAGTGTATTAAAGAAATCTGCATGTGGAGAGCAGGTCAGTTACTCTTCTTGGATGCATCAGTAACTATTTAATAATGAAAAACTGACCTTTAAGATGAATTTGTGAAACTTAACTAGCCTTTAAAGTCCAGCTCCTAAAAGTTTTGTTTCCTAAAAACAAGTTTCCAATCTCTATTGTAACTTTTGCTCCTACAGTTCATCTCTATAACATCAGATCTCCTTTTATTACATTATCAGTTCTTTGACATACAGAATCATTTTGTTTAGTTTTGCACACTTCTAGCCCTTCTGAAAATGACTTGTGCGTTCTATGGATCCAACAAAAGTGTGCTGCGTTAAATAAAATAGATTACACTTGTACCACTCTCCCAAATAATCTTGTCCCAGCACTTGAAATGTGAGAGTGTACACATGTTGCTTAATTGGCAATCAACATTAATTTAGGAAAGAGGACTGGTCAGGAAGAAAACTGTGTCAAGTTGGAAAGAGAACCTTTTTTATCATGGGAAAAATGTATATTTTGAAATTATTTTAGTTTAGAAATACAAAACCTCTTGGGGAGGGGAAGAGGAAAGAAAAACACAAAGTATACAGGCAACTTTTTACTTCATAAGCTTCTCACACCTTCATTTGCTCCTAGTTCCCGCGAAGAGAAAGCACTCAGCCACCCACAATAATGTTATTAATAGGGATATGGATCAGTTTCACAAAGAAGCCAATGAATCCCATGATAGCAAATCCTATGGCTATGGCCATGGCAATCTTCTGGAATTCTTTTCTATTGGGCTTGGTGCATCTTTTAACCAGCCGAATTGAGTCCTTTACGAACACTGCCGACTTGGCTCAACAAACTGCATTACCTGATCCATGACTGATTGCGGGATGGCGGCTTGAGGAGGCAAAGACACGTAGCTTAGGAGAGGACTCAGAACCTTTTTTTTAACCCACCAAAAATGGACACTACTTTTTTCAAAGAGAGCTATAAATAAACAGCCCAACTTTCCGCTCTCTGAAAGAGGTTCTCTTTCTGGCCAAGTGCAGCCTTGAGTGTTAATTCTGTTCTATTGAAAGCACCTGGGATTCAAAGAGGTCTCCTCTGGCTTGGCTTGCGCGAGAGCCATTCTATCTCCCACCCAGGCTTCAGAATGACCCAATTCTGTCACTTTAGGGGAACAAATAATTAGAAGAAAGTTAGTTGACAGAGATAAAAAGCATGTGTGGAGGGAAAAAGGAAATCTCAAGTAAAGTATCAGGGGTACTCTTCCTTAGGACTGTGTTGGTTTGCAACGAGGTACTAGCCCTTGCTTTGAATTGGACACATTCAAGCCATTCTTTCACTTGGTTTAAATGCTTCAGTATGGCTAGGAGAAGGGCCTGAAGGCCCATGCCAGAGAAGATATTTGTGAGTCTACTAAACAAGAATGGAGCTAACACAATGATGGAGCTCTACCTGCAGGTAGGGAGGTTGAGGACATCCTTATGTCTAGGCACGCCGCAACTAATGTCGTAAAGCTAGCCAATTAGACATCAATGCTACCATAAAAGAGAACAGGAATTGCAGGGTATTTTTTTGACTATTACCAATAACAAGACTTTATACCTCTTCAATGAGGATAAAACCATTATGTAATGATTTGGGGTTTGATGTAAGTTTTATTTTCTATTTTACCACACCAAAAAATCTCATTTTTCAAAACCAGAAAAATTTTTATTTTTATAAAAATCACAATACACTGAAACAAACTTTAAAAATACTCTGTCAGCTTTCTGTTCACCAGTATTCCTGCCAAGAACAATTAGTAACACTGAATAAAATATTGCTAAGTATCTATTGGAAAGCTCCAGTGAGCTAGCTGCCAGAACAGCTAGACAAGGAGGTCACTGTCATGGATCCCACATTCCCTCCGCTTGACCTTCTATGACATTGATCAACTACTGAACAACACTGGGAAGCTGAAAAGCAGAGGAGACTGGAGGGAAATAAGAATGAGCTTGGAATCCGTCAAGGAAGGCAGGCCCTGGCTTTCTTTGGGGACTTTAAAAATGTGAGGAGGCCAGAAATGGAAAAAGTCCTTATGGTGACTGCAGAGTCGTTCAGAAACAGCTCAGCTCAAGTTTGGATGGAGGCATTCATGCAAGTATCTGCTGGGAGGAAAAGCGCCATCGGGAATCTTATCCCTTAAAAGTTTTCATAGAAATTGCATCAATTATAAAATGATCAAACACATCAGAAAATAAGGTGAAATGACTGAATAATGAGAGGTACAGCAGAACACGAAGAGACAAAGAGAGGCGTGGCTTCGGGAAATAAAGTCTCAGACCTACGATTTAGGTTATTCATGGCTAGGAAATTCAAGAAGTTACTTGACAGGAAACTTCAGTAAGCTAAAAGCCTAAGTTAAAATAGCAAAAGGAAATTCTGAAACTGAAAAGTTTAATGACTGAAACTAGGAAATCAATATATAAGCTCAACAGTTTATTAGCAGATGTTGGAGTGACATCTGTTGGTGTCCAGCCTTGATGGGGCTTGCGCGTTCCAGGGTAGGGGGGTGAGTATGAGAAATATAAGGCAGGATGTCTGACCTAGGGAGTGGCTGCCTACAAAATGCTTGGTCTAAGGTGTGGTTGCTGCATGCCCCGCCTAAACAACAGAATGCTTAACACAGGATATAGTTGCTTGATGTTTTAGGTACTGAAACAGGTAATTGCTCAATTTGTTCTTTGTATCATGTTAAAGAAGTCTTTTGCCTTCTCCCACCCCTTTTGGATTGGGGTATATAATCATATGAAAAATAAACACAGGCGAATTCAGTATTCACTGACTGCCCTTCCGGTTCTGTTCTGTGTCTCTGTTCCTTTTCTATCCTATCTCTGTTCCTATTGCTTTATATTTCTAATTTTCATGCTCCTACCCTGGAACATATGAACCCTGATGAGGCTGGACCCCGAAAGATGTCACCCCAATATGGTACCCTGACACGAAGATTGCTTATTTGAGCATGGGTAAGAGGTTATTACTGGAGCATGGGCAACTTAACAATAGCTACACAACTGAAGACAATTACTTTGCTCTGGCCCAGCAACAAAGATTGCCAATAGCTCCTCAAGAAGGGGTAGGGCCTCATGAGCTCACCCTCCATCTGTGATAGACTATTGAGTGGCCCCATCTTATACCTTTAAGCATTGCTGCTATAATGCCATGAGAGCTACGGCCTTTTCATGTCCAGAAGAAAGACAGCATTCCACAGCAATTCTCCCCATTCTACAGCTCGTCTGTTTCTTTTTTCCACCCCATCTTTCACAGTATTTTATGAGGCAAGGGTGAGTAGAATTGATGTAGGTGTCTCATTTAGGCCTGAGCAATCACAGTCACTTGTTCTAAACACTTTGACAAGTTTTGAGTCTCTTCATTAACCATCACCCAGAGTGAAGAGAAACTTCTTTGACCAAGGGCTAATGCAGCACTGATCTATGGGTAGAAGCAAATACTAGAAGGTAGTTTGACGCTGTGCCCATTTAGCAAACAACAGTTGTGGTAGACGCCTGGATGGAGTGTCAGACTCTAACAGGGTCCCCATTCCATTGGCTTCCTGAATGCGCTGGCATGCACATTTCCTTTGCCAAACCTCTGACAGATAGCTGTGGGATGCAGGAGTTTGGAAAGAGACTCTTGCCCAACAACTTTGGGCTTTGTCAAAACTATTTGTTTCCTACTAGTCCTTCAAATGTCATAGCTTTGAGTCTTCCTTTCTCACTAGAGTGAGCCCTGTGACTTCTCTGATCAAATCTAGATAATGCAAACAGTCTCAAAACTTGGTAACAGAAAGGTACCCAGCTTGAACTTCGTGGCAAGGCTCAGCAGCTCGCTTTGCCCAGCTCAGGGCTGACTGTGAGCATAGCTGCCTTCTGCTGCCTCCATTTCTGACTGATTCTTCCAGAATCAGAACTTCAAGGATGTCTAAGTCACTATTCTATTGCTATGAAAAAGCCATGGTGACTAAGGCAATGCATAAAACAAAGCATTTAGTGGGGTCTTGCTTACAGTTTCAGAGGGAGAGTCCAAGATCATCATGGCGGGAAAGGTGGAAGCAGGCAGGCGAGGCACTGGAGCAGTCTCTGAGAGCTTGCATCTTATCCACAGACAGGAGAGAGAGAGAGAGAGAGAGAATAGTAACTAGGGATGGTTTGTGAGCTCCCCTCAGTGACACACCTTCTCCGACAATGCCACATCTCCTAGTCCTTTCAACTAGAATCCAAAGATTCAAAGAGTCCACCAACTAGAAGCCAAAGATTCAAAAAATATTAACTTATAGAGTCCCTTCTTGTTCAACCTACCACGCAGGGAATGAGAAGAGAGAGAAGAAAGAAAAATCCTCCACTCCAGAGATTTTCTTGGTGCTTGGGGGACATTTGAAGTTGTCTCTTTCCTAAGACCATGTGCAGATTTTAGCTCCCCCCCTTTTCTTTAGATAATTGTTCATCACTGGGGGTGTCTCGGCTGCAATCCCTGTTATGGAGACGTTTTATTTCCTCTGACTGTGCATATGGTGGTTCCCTACCTTGTTAGGGTCACTTTATCTTGCTGCAGACAGGCTCGTACTCATGACCAAGGTTCATGTTCTGTCCCTGACCATGCCTGTGACTATGAGTCACCACCCAGCGTAACAACCTCTCTGCTCCAGCATCAGAGTCGCTGGCCAGACCTCTTCTACCCTTTGGACTCATTTGTTACCATTAGACACTAGTGATCAGCTGACACAGTGTACAGAGGCTACTCATTAAACCTCCCAACACATCTCTGTTGTCTGAGCACATCAACTCCATGGGACATAAATAATTCTTACCCCTCAAGTAGGTTATTTTTGCATGACTGGACTAAGTATAGAAGCCTAGCTAGCTCACTGACTCGCGTCTGACAGTGTAAGTGGTTACTAAATATTTATTGAATTATGAGTAATTGTGCTAATACTAGCTCTTTGTTGGTAGGTGGTTTCGATGGGAGAGGAGAGCTTTTCTCTCTGAGGCCTTTCAAATTGGGTTAAGTTATTGTGTTGGGAAGGTCTGGCTGTCATGACTGAAACAGCAAAGGAAGGAGTGGCCCCAGGCTGACGTTTTAATGCTGCACCACTGGAGCCGGCAGCCCTAAAATGTGGAAAGAACCTGAGAACACATTGCAGTGTCACCTATCTATCCTATTCTTTCCCAAAATTCATCAGCCATTTGCTCAGGGAGGTTTAGTATTTGAGAAAATGGAGGCAAAATTCCAATCACCATTTTGCCCTGGTGCCTGGCTACTAAATAACTCTCTAATCAGTAGATGGAAGGGGAATTTCACCTGGTCTTCAGACTTCAGATCCCTGCTGGAAGAAATCAGGTCCTTGCCTGTGTTCTAGTAGATCCAACGAATGACAAAAGCCAGTCCCTGCTCCTACCTGCAGCTCTTTCTATAGTCAGAGGGAAAGACAGATATGGATGGAACGAAGAGGAAGCTGATGGAGGGGGAGCGGGAGGAGAGGAGGGCGAGAAGAAAATGAATTCAGGAGAACCAGTCCTAAGGGCTGACTGCTCTGTGGAGTGGATTGGTCCTTCATCTCTTCCCATGCATCATGCGAGATGTTACCCTGCTCTGTCAGCCTCCAATCTGTTAGCAGGGATCACAAAGCAGAAGAACTCAAACCATGACAGTAATGGAAAGGGTTTAGACTCATAACATAAAGCAAGGGAGGAGGGGCCAGCCAAGAGCTTTATTTGTGTTTCTTGAGAAAAGGACGCATTAGCTAGAGCTGGGTGTCACCAGCAGATGGATAAATTAAAACCCAATTAATATCAAGGGCTCAAATATGGAGCACACTCCACATTAAGTGCTTGTTTATATTTAGTGTCATGTGTGTTAAGTGTGCAGGAACCTCATAAACATGAGGGACCCTGAATGCTTCCATCTGTCTAATGTATACACAGTTAAGTTTTACTCTGTAACTAATTCATCTGCTTATAGCCCTCTTTTAATTATTTTCCAAGTCTTTTTAGGAATACAGGATGGCAATAGCCTGACCCATCACAGCTGACCCAGTTTGGACTCTCCCCCTGCTACATGACCAGAGGACCCCCCTTCAATGAACCCAGAATTACCCTCTCTGACAAAGACCCACCCCCAGTAGCTAAAATATCCTTGCCCAACGCATTTTATATCCTCTTGGCACGAGGAATGGCAGTTTCCTGTTAGAGGACTACACTTCCCAGGTTCCCTTGCACACCACAGAAGTCAGTTCTATGGTTTCCTCCACTATAAGGGGCCACGTCCCATCTTCCCCTGTAGGCATTTTGAACATCCACACACGTGAGTGAGAAAGGTGTCCACTCATCGTGAATAGAAATGGTCCTGCCTAACATCAGAACAAGCTCTCTCTCTCTCTCTCTCTCTCTCTCTCTCTCCCTCTCCCTCTCTTTCTCTCTCTCTCTCTGTCTCTCTCTCCCTCCCTCCCTCCCTCCCCTCTCTCTCCAGCTGTTTTCAAAACATAATTAACATATGGCACTGACATTGCTAACTATCATATATAGCACATCTCATGAATTCTCCTAATGCCCATCAATTTGTTTTGATGACTTGTTTTTGTCTTAAAATGTTAAAAAGTATTGCCCATTTTACAAGCTACAAAGTTACTTGCCAGACAAAATTAATTTCAAGAGCATAGTATGCCTTTAGTATCTTTAATTATGATTTCCATATATTCAATTGTGGAAACCCACTTACGTGTGTCTGGTGCCAACATATCATAATCAATATGTGAAACTTTAAAATCAAAAAAGAGCAGGGGCTGGAGAGATGGCTCAGTGGTTAAAAGCACTGGCCACTCTCTCAAAGGCAACTTGAGTTCCAGGATCCGACATCCTTACACAGGTGTAATGTATGCAAAATACCAATGCAGATAAAAAATAAAAAAATGAAAAACAATGAATTTCATGATCATTACATGACTGCTACATTGAAGAAATGAAAAATAGATTCCCTCTCTTTATATGCTATAAGCTAGAGCAGTATCTACTAGAACTTTCCATGAGCCTGTGAGTGTACTTTGTGAGTTTGCTCCCTTACCCCTGTTATTATCCTGTAGTCAGTTGGCTGCTTAGTAGGACTTAAGAAAGGACCTTTAGGAACAAAACCCAGGGAAAGAAAAGATGTGCATGTATTTCCTTTATATAATAAACCTTGGAGCTATTCACTGGTGATGCCTGCCTGTAATCCCAGCACTGGCAAGGCTGAGGCAGAATAGATTTAGGTGGGAGAGGAAAGGAGGGAGGGAGGGAGGAAGGGAGGAAGGGAGGGAGGGAGGGAAGGCGAGTGTGTCAATCTTGGGCTACTTTTTCCCATGGGAATGCACAAAGTCATGTTATCTAAAGGCATTCATATTATTGTAGTGAGGGAGGTTTTCAGAAGCAAAGATTTTTTTTTTTTGGTTGTTGGGTCTAGAATTTTGATCTACATACTTAGCACTTTTTTACTTTGTGTCAGCGTCTATAAAGCTGCTTGGTGTCATTGGAGAAGTTTGATCATCTTGTCTCAGTCATTTGAGTAGCTGAGATTCCAGGCTCGGGACTGGCAAAACATTTATGATGATGAATCATATTTGATTTCAAATGCATTTGGAGAGGAACAGCCAGTGCCAGCGGTGGGAAAATCCCTCATACTGTCTTACCATCTTTCCTGTTCTTGGGGGGGAGAGTCTACTCTGTACTCCCCAGAAGTGCCATATGAGCAGAAGAGCAGAATGAAACTAGGCCATGCCTCCTCTCTTTGCAGCCAGATGACACCAGGCTCTGAAGAAAATCATTGCTATCTAGTCTTCCCTGGGGCTATGGAAAATGCAGGGCAAATGAAGCTTCAGGAGAGGAGAGTGACCTCATTTCACTGCAGGGACTTTTTGTCGCAGATTTGCTTAGTGTAGAGTATCACACTCCCATCTTATATTTGGAGAATACATTTCAGTTTCCCTGTAGTGACCTGAAACTACAGACAGCATCGAGGTTTTTTTCTTTGCAAACACACCCCTGATAAATCTTGATTAATAAATTAGGAACAGGAAGATATTAACAAAATCTAATAATAAAATAGAACAATCATAACTATATATTGTAATGCATTATATGAATGTGGTCTCTCTTGAGTCAAGATAAATATAAATATTTTCAATTATTAAAAAATCAATCCAATTATAAAATGATTATGGGTAACAACAAACCTCTGAAAGAGAAGTTGAATAAAGGGGCACTAGCTCTATTATCTGCCTCAGTGTCTGACTGTAGACTTGACCTAATTTGTTTGAAACCCAGTGGTACCTGGTCACCTTTGGCCCAGTTAAAATGTTTCTGTGTTGTTATTTGTGGTATAACTCATTTGTACCTCATCCTACTATCTAGAACCCATCATACCCCAGCAACTAGCCATGATACAATCTCAGTGTCATCATGAGAACCATGAAAGTAAGTTTCTTCACATTTTTTTTTCTCAGAGGAAGACAGTCTAACGCCTAAGGGGTAACATATACCTTGTTAAAGGGACAGTCCCCAGGTTCCTGCTCCATTTCTCATAGACTGGCTACTCTCTCTGCTGCCTCTGTATTTTTAACCAACTATCCATTGGCATTAATTGCTGATCTCTCTGGGAATAGTAAATAATCAGGTTCTTCTATTTTGTGCCTTTTTGTCTCATCTTTTGAGGCCTCACCCAAACCTGATCCCCCCACCCCTTGTCATTCTCATAGAAGACTATGGGAATAATTTTGTAGGTGGCTTCTCCTGAGACTCTCAAGATCACATTAGGAAAACCCAGAGAGCTGGAGAAGTGGCCAAGTGGGTAAAAGAATTAACTGTGCCAATAAGACACCTGAATTTGTTCTGGGAACCTATGTGCAAAAGCCAGATGTAGTGGCCCCATGTCTATAATCCTACCATTTCTATGGTTTGATAGGAGATGGAGGGAAACAAACTCATGGGTCAGGTAGACTGCAGTATGCAGTACAGTAGCGGAATGAACAAGAATGTCTCTGCCTCAATAGATGGAAGCCAAGAACTGATTCCCTAGAGTTGTCCTTTGACCATTCCATAAGCTCTATGGCACATGTATGACTTGTATGCCCCTACACACACACACATACACATACACACACACAAACACACACACACACAAACACACACACACACCTAAATACAAAAATTATAAAGAAAAAGACTGAAAGAACACAAAGTGGAAGTCACAGCAAGTGATAGCTGGTTTTATTTAAAATTGTCATATTTATCATCTTAAGGAAGAGCAAACTTGCAATTTGTTATTTGTTTTAGCATAAATAGATCTTGAATTTTAATCATTGTTTTCTTGAATTCATTAGATAAGATCTGATTATTTTCTCACTTTATCCTGTTATTTTGCTAAATGACTTTTAATAGATTTGTTTTCTAATGCTAAATGATCAATGTTTCCTTGAGGGTCTGTCATACTTGCTCATGATTTATTACTTTCTAAAGTATAGTGATAATTAGCTTTTATATTTCATTAGGGTTTTTAGTTTTTAGATCTGTGTCAGCAAGGAAGATTAAACTATTGTTCTTTAAGACAAGGACATAGAAAAGAGAGAGAAGGGGAAGAGAGAAGGAGGGAGGGAAGGAGAGAGAGAGAGAGAGACTCAACAACTTAACATGTCTTCAGATGTCTGTGGCTTACTAACTGGCCATCTGCATGGCTTCTGAAGCTACCAGAAAAGACTGCATAGCATGCCAGGATTCCTCTGAGGGCTGAGTGCTGCCCGTTGTGTTTAGGCCAAGACTCCTATTCCTAAATTGGGTGCATCCCAAAAAGTTCAAGTGAGGCCCACCAGCTGCTGACTTCAGTAGGGAAAGGGGCAAGTAGGCATAGCAATCAAGGCTGCCTACCTGTGATTCTCCTAGTGAGGGTCTACTACTGTCCATATGCGGAAGGACTCATAGGCCCAGTGCTTTTTCTTGGGAGGCAGAGGCAGAAATCCTATTGTGGTGGCTTGTCAGGTAGATGCGAGATGGGTCCAGACTTAGCAGGTAAACCGAAGCGCTACCCTTCCACTGAGTCTAGAAGTGCCTATGGGAGGTCCTCAGATGCTCTGCCTAACAAGAAAGGGTCCCTTTGCTGGAGATAATAATCCTTTGTAGGATGGTGTGGTAAGACTCCGAGTCTTCCATTGCTGCTTTCCCTCGATTTTGTCCCACTTTGCTCCTGTCCCTAAAGAGAATGACTGGGGCATCTCAGAGATGGAGGCAGCTACAGACAAGAGGGACCACTGTGAAGGCTGCTCAGTGAAGCAGAAGGCACACACAACGCCAGGAACTTGTCAGAAAAATGTTCACGATGAGAAGGGAACTATTTCAGCTGTCTAGAAATAAAGCCATTCTACAGATTTTACTTAAAATAGTGGAGGAGTGGGAAGAGAGTAACGCAGAGACTAGCTACCTTCTACTTTCCGTCTTGTGAATGAAAGATGGAAATCCAAGCAAAGGGAAGCAACAGAGCAAACAAGCAGAAAAGGAAAACAATTCCAACATGGCCTCCAAGTTACTGCAAGTCCAAAAAAACACAGCTCAAAGAACTTCAGTCCTTTACTACTGAGCAAATGCCTGGCCTCACAAACAATGCTAGTATTAGATTACTCACTAGTTTAAAACAAACCCCTGGATTCCGGGGAGGGATTGCTAGCATTCAGGAATTATGGTGACCAGCCCCTTGGGGACCTGGCAGGGTGGGCTTGCCAGTACTCAAGCAGTACTCGGACCTGATCAGGGTCATCAGCTATGTTGGTACAGCATATGCACTAGGTCCCCTCACAAAAGGCAGGTGTCTCTCTTCCTGTCTTCCTCTGCTCCTGTCACCAGAGGCTGTTTCCCCGCCCCCGTTCCCATTCCCCTTCCTCAATAAACTCTCAACGTGAACCCTGCTGCCTGGTGTGAGTCTATCTCTCTCCCACTGTTTTCCACACGGATGTAATTAAATAAATTATATACACTTTGTCCTAGTTAGATTTAATTATTAACTTGACACAGCCTCCTAAATCATCTGAGAGGAAATCCTCAATTGACAAATTACCTAGATCACAATGACTTGTGAGCATGTCTAATGGGGTACTGCCTCAATTTTTAACTGATATAGGAGGCTCCAGCTAACGGTGGGTGGGACCATTCCTAAGAAGAAGGTCTTAGGCTGTATAAAAAGGCCAGCTAAGCATGTACCTGTGAGGAAGCCAGCAGGCAGTGTCTCTTCAGAGTTTCTGCTTCAGGCCTTTGCTTGAGTTCCTGCCCTGACTTCCCTCAACGACAGATTGTAATTTGTCAGAGGAATTAATTTTTTTCTTCCTCTAGTCACTTTTTGTCAGAGTATTTTTGTCACAGAAATAGAAAGGAAACTAAGACATATTTTACTTGATATCGTTTCAATATTAGTGGGCAATAAGTAGATAATTTGAATATGCATATATAGCACCCCAAAGTGTTATTTATGTAGCTTGATCTAAAATTGGAAACCCAAAATTTATATAGTACAGAATTTAAGTGCAGTCTTAGCTACTCAAGTGGCTGCCACAAGAAGGTCTCTTAAGCTTAGCAAATCAAGACCAGCACAGGCTACAGAGCAAAATCTCATCTACCTCAAGGATAAAGAAGTGGCGCAAGGAGGAGAGAGGAGAGGACAGGAGGGAGCTGAGAGAAGGGGAAGAGTGGAGACACTGGTTGCTTTTATGTCTCTACGACATTGATTATATCTTAAGTTTAACAATTACTGATATCTATCAACTAACAAATTGGCTTAATCAATACTGATATTTGAATTGTTATACCTGGTGATCCCACTAAATTTGAATATGCTGATAACATAATTTTGAGAAGGCCACTAAATACAAAGAATGGACATGTTTTACTCCAAAGCCTTGCTTAATTTCTCCATAGTCATGGTACTAATTGCTATAATATGTTTCATGCAGGGCACAGAGACTCTGGTAATAATATCAGCACTTACAAACTGTTTTAATACAAATATTGTCAAAGTATATAATATTCTCAAAAAAATATTAGTTCCATTGGTTTGTACAATATATATACACTAATAAATTTTAATATAAAATTAGGCTTAATGAAATGGGACTCCAATAACACCTCTATTTAGAGAGTTGTGTAGTCTAATGTAAGTTAAATTAGTACCTTCAGGGATGAAAACACGTATGTATGTGTAAATACATTATTCCTACTTCTTATCCACTTACAGCTCAATTTTTTTTTTGCTTTTCCTTAAATCTAGGAGAAATAAAGAATCTCTTCCGATACTACTGCAGCCTTCATGATGTGGTTCCATCTGCTGAGGACTCTGTAGCCAATACCTAATAGTACTAAAACTACTGTTTTCATCGAAGCAACAGCTGCTAAATGTTTTTGCTCATCTGCTAGAACGTGGATTTCAGCTCCTATTTCAATACCCCCCCCCAGTCCAGTGCAGCCTCCTTCCCGCTTGAAAGGGATGTCTAGGCTGCCTATGGGGTCATCACAGTCTTTGCAGACAAGATCCTGATGGCATCCACTTCTCTAGAAACACAGGTACCTTGATAGCATCCTCCTCCATGGAGACAAATCTGACATATGATCAAGGACTCATGAGTCCAATAGTTTTAGTACTTCTGGTTTCATATGGCAACGTGTGCCTTGTTCACAAGTTTTATATACAGATTAAAATCAGCAGGTTCCTTGGTTATTGCCCTCAGAAATCCCTTACTGCAGAGGTCGTGGCAGCTCTTCTCATGCCTCCAGGGTCTCCGAGCCATTCTGTGCTGCTGTTTGGTTGTCCCAGAACTTTGGATGCAAGAAGCTCCTTCTCTCAGCCCCTTACCGTCCACCACTAAGTATCCAGCTGCCTGTTGGCTGGCTCAGATCCTGAGCCTGTGACCTCAGCATCCATTTCTCCATTTTGCTCAGGTAATGGCAATAGCATGTTACAACCTCAACAGGGTGCTGTAGGCTCTGCAAGACAGGATGGAGAGAAACTCAGGATATCTTATATTATGGGGTACCTATTGGATAAGAAACTTCCTGACCCAACATTTTCACCTGGGCCCAGTCTTCATGTGGGAAGATCAAGGTCACATATTAGCTTTAAAAATTGACAAAAAAAAAAAAGGTGGAACGATGGCTCAGCAGTTAAAAGCATTGGCAGTTCTTCCAGAGGACCTGGGTTTAATTCCTAGCATTCATATGGTGGTTCACAACTGTCTGGAACTTCACTTCTAGGGAATCCAATGACCTCTTCTGGCCTCTGTAAGCACTGTATACACGTGATATGTATACATGCATGTATATGCAAACAAAATACCCAGAAACAGAAAGAAAGAAAGAAAGAAAGAAAGAAAGAAAGAAAGAAAGAAAGAAAGAAAGAAAG
>LOEQ01001697.1:168239-183110 GCA_001685075.1 Bramus lutescens | reverse complement strand
ATGTTCATATCTAAATGGCTCTGTTCAGGTGTATAACATACTTTTTTCAAATTGAATGTTTTTGGGGGTCTCCTCCCCCATTTCCTTTGCAACCATTCAGAATCAATGAAATGTTTTACAAATCATAAGCCCATTACACATTATTGGCGGTTGTAAGTGGAAAGTAGCAAGAGCGAGCCAAATGTGCGTTAACATGACCTAGACAAGCAGAACATCAGTAGACACGCTAATGTGGCAGTGAGAAACCTCTTGGGGCCACAACCTATTCAAAGAACTATGGGTAACTGAGAAATACTGAGGAATTCATCTTCCCCAGGGACTACTTAATTGGTTACCAATACCAAGTTGTCAACCCTAAATCACATGCACACAAGCAACATTTAATTGACTCAGAAGGTTGTCTGTCTGTCTGTCTGTCTGTCTCTCTTTCTCTCTTTGTGTGTGTGTGTGTGTGTAAGCCATGAATTTGAGAGGCACCAGGGGAGTGGATGTACAAGGAATTGCAGGGAGGAAACAGAAGTGGGAAAAGATGCAATTATATTTTAATTTAAGAAAAGAAGCAATTTAAAAACAAAAAAAGTGAAAACAGCTTAGGAAGTAGTAATTAGTAAATCTAGGTTTCTTCTTGCACTGGGCTTTGCTTTCACCCTCTCAAATCATAACAGCATCTTAATTTCCTGGTCCCTTCCCCTGCTTTTCATTCCCTTCTTTGCTTATCTTCCTTTAGGAGGCTTCCCTTCCAGGGTCCCTTGTTCATAGACCCTGGGAAGCAAAACCTTAAGTGCATGAGGCTTGCACATGTGGAAGTGCATGAGGCTTGCACATGTGGAAGTGCATGAGGCTTGCACATGTGGCAGCGGCCTTGCTACCCAGCACCGACAGGTGCTCCATGGTCTTTCCTGCAGAATGCTTGTCTGCCTGGAAACTGCTGAGCTTGCTTCTGCTGCTGGCAATTAGCAGATTCTTGTTCACCTCTCCTCGGGGAGAATCATCCCCCACCTCATTTTTTCATTGCCCCTGGCTGTGACCGGTCATAGCTCTTAAAGATAGCTCCATTAAATCCCTGATAAAGAAAGCATAAAAATAGTTCATAGCAAATTAGGGCAAGAGGAACTCTTTGTAAAAAATTTAAATTAGGAAATACAATAGGTTTAAATGGTGTTTTGGCTCATTTTGGAAACACAGCGGAATGTCATTAAAAACTTCAATTCATTTATAAGTTATATATATATATATGTAATAAGCAATTTCTTTTAAGTATATAAGCTTTTTGGTTTAACTAAGATAACCTGATACTTTACAACTATAAGAACTTACAATTATAACACTGGAGAAACAAATTTCGTTAACTGTACTGGAAGTGTTAACTTAGATTTGACTTTGAAATTGCATGTTTAAGTTAATTAAAAAATAAAAATTAGAATTATAAGATTTTCTTAGTCTGGGCCAGTTTCTTAGAAATTTAACAAGTACATGATTTTAAAAATCCATAATAGCAATACAAGTATCAATACTGTAGTTAATATTTAGCTTCTTATGGACATGGCTCTGTTCACTTCTAAAACTTTAGAATGGGAGACACTTAAGTATCAAGGAAATAGAAACATCTTCATACTGTCATAGAGAAAACAAGTAGCAAATGCTGAAGATACAAAAGGGTTCCCTCTGCAATGGTGGTAGCAATGTAAAATATTCTAACAATGATGAAAATCAACATGGAGGAGCCTCAAAATATAACATATACGTATAATATATTTGTGTATGTGTGTCTACCATAAAATTCAATACAGCTCTGCTATATATCCCTTTGCATTCCCAGTGACTCCAAGTCAACATATCACAGTGATAGCTGCACATCCATGTTTACTGCAACATTGATCACAACGGTTCAGTTATGGAACTAACCTAAGTTTCTAGCAACAGAAACTAAAGAAAATATGCCCCCCTCCTCTCCTTCAGCCATAAGAATAAGTTATGCTGTTGGAAGCCAGACGGAAGCATCTGGAGATGACCAAATGAAGCAGACCAGTTTCAGGAAGACAAAGCGTGTCTCTTCTCATTTCTGGTTCTTGGTAGATTTTATGTAGATACATAAAGTTATACACGTGTATGTGACTTGAAAGAAGAAATGGATGCTGGTTGGGGAACAAAGGAAGCCAGCTGAGGAGGGGCGAGAAAGGAGACCGTGAGAGTGACCATGGGAATATGCTGAACAGACGACATATACTTGTATGATTACAGTTTTTATTGATAGGCCCAAAGCAGACCCCAAAATGGCAGTACTACTGAAAGTGTCCTAAATGTTGGCTTAGGCTTAGCTCAGGCTGGATCCTGATGGAATAAACAGAAAGACAGCTATCAGGTAAACAAAAACCTAAACTCAGTTTCCTCATCAATCTCATGAAGCAGACCTATCTTTGCCAGAAAAAACCATTACTTCTTTCATTCTCCCCCAACAGTCAACCGCTTCGGGTAAAGGGACTCTAGCTCCTGGTTAGCACAAATGGTCAGCAACAGATCAAAGCCGCTTTGCTAAATCCCAGGCTATTCCAGCCTGCACTGGCTCTCCCCACTGCCACTTATCCCCACAAAACTGACAAGGTTTTCCCCACCAACCTCTGTTCTTTGTCTCCACCTCCCACAGATGGCCCAGCAGTTTGATACCCAAATAAACTCTATCTACCCAGGGAAAAATCTAGCTTGGTGATTTCACCGCATCTTTGCTTTTATCTGGTGCTGCAAATCTAACCTTCTCCAAAATATCTCAGAGGTCTGGAGTTGCCTCCTTAGGGGAAAATAAAATAAAATAAACCATCTTGGAAGCCTATTGTTGTCTCCTCAGTCTAATAAAAACATTTATTTTTCTAAACAAGAGTTGAATCCAAGTTACATATATGGTATGCTGAACAAATTAAGATCACTTATACATAGATTTTTAACTGCCAACCCTTTTCGTTACAAGTTTTAAGCTAAATCTGCTTGAGGTTTCACATACTTTTTAAATCACACCCTCAATGATCGGACAGATCCTGAGATAAGAAAGCTTACATTTCAGCAAAATCTTCAGTGACATTAAATGGAGAACATTTCAGTAAACAAAGCCAAGAAAAGGTAGTGAATTTTCAGGTAGCTAAACATCTGTGTTACAGCTATCTTGAACAATGAATATGCAATGAGAAAAATTTAAATGTCATCACAATTAATTTTGATCTCAATCAATTGAATTTCAAAAGAAGTGGTGTGCCACACCACGCCCATCTGTGCTCTATGCGCCACCATACAGTTTGCAAGCTGGGCAAGGGGCTAGAGGATGAAACACACAAAGACTCACCGAGACAGCACAGACAGAGAGAGACATGGGTTATCTTTGATGCCAGAATGCTCCAAGAATGCCCCCTTTATTGTGTTCAGGGGTAACTTATATAGAGATAGCCACGCCCCAACCAAATGCACCAGAGACCACTCTCCTGCCATCAGGAACTCCTGATGGTCTCATGCTCAGAACAGCTGTAGGTACTTAGAGCAGGGGAAATCAAGTTGTTCAGGATTTGGGGGTTCACTGCTCCCAACAAAGTGGGATTATAATCTGGAACAGATTGGAGTTTTTTGTTTGTTTTTGTTTTGAGATAGGCTCTCACATAGTCTACATTGCTGTGGTGGCTTGAATAATAATGTCCCCATAGGTTCATATATTTGAATACTTAGTCACCACGTAGTAATGCTCTTTTAGAAGGATTAGGAGGTGCGGCTTTGTTGGAGGAAGTGTTTCACAGGGAGTGGGCTCTGGAGTTCAAAAAGCTCAAGCCAGACCCAGTGTCTCTCCACTCCTGCTTCCCCAGACCCAGATGTAGAACTCTTAACTCCTTTTACAGCACCATGTCCACCTATGGGCTGCCATGCTTTCTGCCATGTTGATAATGGACTAAACCTCTGGAATAGCCAGCCCCAATTAAATGCTTTCTTTATAAGCATTGCCCTGGTCATGGTATCTCTTCCCAGCAATATGACACTGACTAAGACAGTTGCCAAGGATGATCTTGAGTTTGTGATCCTTCTGCTTTCATTTTCTGATCATCTGAAGTGCTAGTTTTGTAGGCATTTGTCACTATACCTGCTTTTATGTGGTACTAGGGATTGACCCCTCAGCTTTGTACATAACAGAGAAGTAGTCTGCTGAATTACACCTTCAGATCCTAGTTTGGGTTCTTATTGATAGCTCACCGAAAAATATGTTGTCCTACTGATTTTTAAAAAATATGCTCTTGTGTTTTATGTTTATTTGTTTGTTTATATTACTGTATTCCTGTTATGTGCTACCCATTCTTCTACCTACTCAGTGAGTACGGCCTCAAAAATGCAAGGATAGAAGGTTCAATACTTTGGCATTGTTGACCCACAAAACTGTGAAATGTATTATAATGGATGGAAAGGCCTATGGCATATTATTGCCACTTCTTGTACCTTCTGAGCTTGTGTAGAAGGCTGACTTGTCTGTTAGAGTGACCACACATAACCTGTCTTACAATGGAGTCTCGGGGTCATCACACTTCTTCCCTGGCTACTCGGGCCACTAAGAGAACATGTTCCTGCAAACACATGTCCTGGGAGTCCATTGTTTCCTTACCCCACAAGGCCCTCCTAGACTTTGACATTGGCCAAAGGATCACAGGGTTCAACCAAATTTGAGGAATAAGACATAAACCCAACCTTTCTACACCAGCAACACTGATGACTATGAGACCATGTTTTAAGATTGTCTTAGTCAGTGTTCTACTGCTGTGAAGAGACACTATAACCAAGGCAACTCATAAAAGAAGTAATTGGGACCCTCTTATAGTTTAAGAGGTTTAGTCCTTTATCATCATGGCAGGAAGTATGGCGGCATGCAGGCAGATGGGGTGCTGGAGGAGTTGAGAGTTCTACATCTGGATCTGTAGGCAGCAGGAACAGAAAGACACTGGGCCTGGCTTGAGCATTTGAAATCCCAAAGTCTATCCCCAGTAACATACTTCCTCCAGCAAGGCCACACCCCCTAATACCTGTCAAGTAGGACCACTCTCTAATAACCAAGCATTCAAATATATGAGCCTAAGGGGGTCATTCTCATTTAAACCACCACAAAGATTAGTGCTTATCTCTTCTGTAGTGAAATGGAGATGAAAAATGCTGAGGAGTAAAGCCTTGTTTGGTTTCAGTGAAAAGTGGCAGCGTTTGCTGTGAATAAAGGTGAGATAATACCACGAAATTGCTGTATCCAGAATTTGGCTTCTTTTGTGATTACTCAGCCAGGTCCTGAAGCATGGGTCTCTGGAGAGATTTTCCTGATTGGCTAATGATCCTATGAAGTCACCAGCTTGTCCTATCTTTTACATTTTCTTCCAAGAACTGTGTTCTTGTGCTATGTTGGAATTCCTTGGGTAGGTCTCAAAAATCACCTACTGTTGTTAAGGAGACCCCAGAGGCAAACTCCACTCATGATTTACAGCGATGATGTCCATTCTCAAATGCCCTCTAAATATAGCACCTCTTTGCTTGAAAAGAACAAGGCAGGGTTTCTAGCTTTCAAGAATGAGAAGGGGATGCTGAAAACGGGAGGATGGAAGAAATGGGAGTCAAACTGACTGTGCCTTGCGGCAAGAATGCAGGGCTTTGGTAGAGTTGTGGAGGTGGATGCTTGCCACCTTGTGTGGCCAGAGCATTCCTTTATTGTTTACAAGGAAGCAAGAGAGCCTCTGGCTTCCCCCCCTCCTCTAGTTTTCAGACACTGAAGATTAACAAAAACATGGAGAGGGAAGGGACAGAGGCACTGCAATGGTGATCCATTCAAATGGGTAAGGGGCACCCTTTTAGCCCAAAGGACAACTAGGTGTCCCTGTATGAGAAACGTCAAAGTCGTTGGTACCTTCTAACTAATGGAATTTCATTACTGTCCATTTCAATTGGCCAGTCATCTAAGGTGTCTTCCAAGGATAATGGGGGGATGGGTAAATAGTTCGATTAGGAAAGTGTTTTGCTATACAAGTTTGAGGATTTGAGCACAGTCCCTATCACTTGCTTAAAAAGCTGGGCAGGGTGGCCAGGCCTGGTGCTTGCTGGCTAGATAGTCTAGCCTGATTAGTTGGCCCTGGATTCCAGTGAGAGAGCTTGTCTCAAAATCAGTAAGTAAATAAATAAAAGTTTAAATTCTTATTTAAAAAATGTATTTGTTAGGTCCCAAACTCCAAAAGGCAATGCATACATCCACAAAGGAAGATCTAGGCTCAGTTCTAAGTGGGCTATAGAAGGATTTCTGGTGGTTAGACAAAAGCTTGCAATCAGCACTCTCATCAGGAACCTGGGAAGCAGGTTTCCGTTTTCCAAAATGAGTTATTATCATTATCTTCCTTTGACTCTGGCAAACGGGACATACGGCTCTCCATTGACATCTGGCCTATGGGTACACATGAAAGCCCACAGATAGGTCTCTGTCATTCTTAATTGCTATAGGGGACGTTTGGTTTGTACTTCTTGTTCTTCTCAGAGATCTTTTATCCTTCTCAGATCTTTATGACGACATTGATGGTGTTGATGGTGGGATTCCACCTTGTCCCAGGCCCCAGCTTTAACCGTGAGAGGCCTTGCCAAGAGTGATGCTGTGTTGTCAGTCCATTCACAGCTAGAAAGTCTTTCACCTTAGGAACATTCTGGCTCTACCGTAACTTTGGGTACAAAAGATGAACCTGCTACTTGCTGCAGACACACATTTTAAAACTTTGAAGTTTCAATTCCCTTGGTTTCTTAAATGAAAGAAGGCTTCTCAAGGGGTGGCACTAAATTGGTTTCATATGTGAAAATCAGGCCTTGCTTTCTCTACAGCTACTAGGTCTCCCCCCAAGAAAGACAAACTGAGAGAGGTTTGCCTCGCTCACAGGCTTCCAGATGAAAAAGGCAAACTCACAAAACTGGTTTCAGTGAAAAAACAAACTCAAATTACTATAATGTTGTTACTAAAAATTTTGCTTTTACTATTCTTGTATTAAAAAAACAACAACAAATAAACATGCCTTTTGATGACTGCTCTCAGTAATCAAGCACCAGCATCTAATGACAAATGATCGGATGCTTCCAGAAGAAAGGAAAAGAAAACATTTTGAGTTTATGTAGGTTGCAAAGGTCTAAGGAAGTGATTTAAGGGATGTGGGAAAATGAGACAGATAATACATGATATTAAGACGTCAGAAGTTCAGAGTTTTAACATACTAAGCAATGGGGTTCTGTTAAGTTCATTTAGCCTTGGTAAAGCACTGGCTACTAAACCTGCTTATTAAATTACCATAGTCACAGGCAAAAAATTTTAAATATTGACATAAAGGTACTTCTCATAGTGCTGAAAACATCTCCATCCAATCTATATGTATCCAGCCCTCTGGACAGAGAAAAGAGCTTTTGTGGCTTTATCCCAGAAGATCTTTATTCCCAAGATTTTCCCCTGCATTCTTTTTCCTGGAGGGAATCTGTCTTACTACTGATGAATGTTCATGCTTCGGCCATGTTAACAACTGTTCAGGCTTTACTTTTATTTATGCACTCAAAAGGGTGACTCTACTCAAGTTGCTTACAGACACTTGTTAGCTTATTTTTTCTACCCTGAGAATTTCAGTGCACATTATAGACAGGGGTCACACCAATGTATCAAAAGCTTCTTTTATCTCGTCCGTCAACTTTAAAGATTCACTGAAGCTTTAGGGAGTTGTGGCCTGGATCCATCAAATGGTCTCCTTTATTAAATGTCCCAATGGACTCCTTCCTCCCTGACAGATGGAGGTGTGTTCTTTTTGTCTTGCCGACCTCCCAGTCAAAAAGACATACCTGGACTAGCAAGTAAAGATTCTGCCTAAACACCTTAACTTTACCTTCTGTCCCTAGTCTATATCTGTCTGAGCAGATTTTCACTTAGCTGACAAACACTATCCAGGAATCAAGCTGTAGCCTACAACTGCTCTAAAATGAGCTCCTCTCTCTAGCCTCATGTGACCCTGCAAAAGCAGAAAGCCCTGGACTTGCTGAAAACTGACTCAAATCAGTCCCTGATGTGAACTAGTCTGACCAATGTGATTGCTCCCCAGTCCCTTCAGTTTCTTTCAGACAAAATTACTTGGATTCTCATTTCAAAAAGAAAAGAAAAAACTGGAAAACAAAACCCAAGGTGGGTAGCTCCAGAATACTGATGTCCAAGGTTGGCTCCCACCTTCCTTACAAGTCATTTCCTGGGTTTGAGTTTGAATGGAGCCCTGTCAGCACCTCACACACCTCAAGAACAGGACACAGAGATAGGGGAGCCTTTGGCCTTGTAATTTGCTATCATAACAGCGGCTTAGAGGCCTCAGAATTCACAGGAATGCCTTTCTTTACAAGCTGGCCATCAGAATTTAGGAAAACAACCTTAACTGAAGAGATTAAATTTGGAAAATGAGGATGGCTGATGCCTGAAATGCTTTGAAAATAGTAACCAGAATTCCATTTTTAAGATTCCCTTGCTGATGGGGCCCACTTTGCCACTGGATATTTCTGAGTCCAATTCTGCTCACTTTGTCCCGTGGATTCTACTCAAGGAACATGGCAAACTTATTTTACTATACCCCATTGGCTAATGTCTCTGTTCTTTCTGATGTTGTGTTCTGTTGCTGCTGGCAGTGGTTCCCTCTAATCTCCTTTCTGATTTTGTTGGAAATGGATTTAGCATCCTTCCATTTGACCTGTTTCCTTTATTTAGGGAGAGTGAGTTAGATAACTGCCTAGCTTCCCTCTCTTGTACAGCATTCTTGCCTTGGAGTTACACCTGCTTCTGTTGTCATCATGGGTGGAATGCACAGTTCTGATTGGTTGGCATTTTGGGTTGATCTTGCAAAGTCATGTGGTCATTGCAATGTCAACATACACGATAAAAAAGTCTTTAACTTTTAATTGCCACAAAAAGAGCACACTGCACATGTCTGGAACACCTTCATAAAGGACTGGAGAAAAAAAAAATATGTGTAAAGAAAATGAATCCAACCAGAAATAGATTTTATTCAGCAAAGCCAAGCCAATTCTAAATCAGTAAACCTCTGGAACATACAGACCTGTGAAGATGAAAAGAAATGTTTACTGCAAGCTGTTCAAATCTTGAATTTGTAATGTAACAACAGTAGACTCATTCAGACAGTGAAACTAGATGCTGGATACCACTGACGTGTATGTACACATGCACGCATATACACAATCCATACATACTAATACTAAATTAAAATTAAAAATATTAACCAGAATATTCTAGAAGACAGAAAGTAAATAAACAGAGCTTGTACAATCCTACAGATGTTAGTGCATAACACTGGTAGCAATGAACGTGGTTATAAGAAGGAAACAGGCTCAGGAAAGGACAGGACAGTTTGCAACAGAAAAGAAATGAAGAGAACTCAGACCACATAGTACTGAAGTGTGAAATTGCTTCTTGCTAAATCGCAGCTGTGGCCATGGGGAAGTACGAAAACAGCCCCATCAAAGTTTAGATTTATAGTATCTAGACCTGTAGCATCATGTAAAAAAACAAAACAAAAAAACATGCTGTCAGGATTGCTCAGTGGGTAAACATACCCACCATTAAGCCTGATGACATTAATTTGGTTTTGAGATCCACGGGGTGGAAAGAGATAAGCAGCTCCCGTTAGTTGTCCCCTGACTGTCAGGACGGGCTGACCTGTTCTCACAGGCCTGAAAAGAGGAGTACGGACTGAGGGAAAAACATAGACAAAAGACAGAAGAATAGAGCTGGGAGGGCTTTCAGTGAATACTGCCACAGCCCCAAGTTTATCACTCCCAGTCCTTAGAGATGCCAATCAGAAGGGGTGGGCAAAAGACTTTCTTACCATGACACAAGGAACAAGCAAGTGTAATTACTCCTTACATCTAAAAGGCACCTAGTAACCATGCCCTAAGCCAAACATCCTGTTGTCTGGTCTTTGGGGAGCAAGACATCCAGTAACCACACCGTTGGCCAAATATCCTGCTATTCAGCCTTGAGGAGGAAGATAGGCTTGAACTCTCTGACCTTTAGTCAAGATGGAATGGATTCAAAACTGTGGGTTCCCACACCTAACTGCCACATATACTCCATCGCATGAATATGTATACAGGCACGTGTGAGTACACACACACACACACACACACACACACACACACACTGTATTTCCTCAATTTTGCCTTAAGACTTGCAATTGTTTGGGAGTCTTTTTTGCTATACACATGCTAAAATCTGTTTACCAATAACTAGAAGAAGCAACAGCACTTTAGGATTGCAATCAACCATTTATCAATACTCAGCACTGGATCTCTTTATTTAAGGCTTCATTTTCCCATTGGTAATTCTCTCCTTTCTCAGTACAAAAGGCTATTTTCTTCTGATAAAATTACATCTAGATATTTTCTGGTTTTAAACTGTTATAATGTAGTATTTTCAGTTCATTGTGTATATATGGAAATGTAATTTATATTTCGTATTGCTTAACATTTGATGACTTTGCTAAATTCATTTAGTGGCACCAAAAGTGTGCAGATCATTTTGAATATCTACTGTATACAATCAAATCATTCACAAATGATGGTAGTCATAGCTGTATCTTTCCAATATTTGCAAATCATATGGTCTTATTATATTTTCTGTGAGTTACAAGTGGAGATCCTTGTCTTTCTCTTGATCGTATTTTGCAGTATATTAGTTGCAGAAGTTTTTTTGGTAGATGTGTTTTATCAGCTCGAGAAAGCTTTATTCTTGACCTAATCTGTTGAGGGGTTTTGTTTTCACTGCTGAAGTACTGGGTTTTTTACTCCTATTTCGACGATTATCCTTGTCTCCCCATTATTACTGTCATAAATTACAGGCTGCAATGTCCCCCTGGAGATGTCACCAAACTGATCAATTTTCTAAAGTTAAGCCAATTTTGATTTTCTGGGGCAAATGCCATTGGGTCATGGTAGAATATTTCTTTTTATTTCTTTTTATGAATCACTGCATCCTAAAAATATCTGTTTATAAGAGATAAGAGCCCAACATTCTTTTTAAATAACAGCTTCTCCAGGTTTGGGGGATGATTTTGTGCTGATCTTATAACTCAAAAGCTTCATGACATAGTATCCTTTCCTTTGATCTCTGTAAGAGCTTATTTGGACTTGAAGATATTTCTTTCTTAAATGTTGGGCTATTTCTCCACGGGACCCTTTTAGCATGGAGGGTTTTTTTTTTAATTGTGGGAGGGTTGGCAGCTGGACCGTCACTTTTTCTAAGTAATGCACAACTCCTTAGATTCTTTTATTTATTCTTTTCAATTTTGGAGAGCTGCTTTTTTCAAGAATGTCTTCCTTTTATCTAAATTTTCAACAATATTGGCATAAAGTTGTGCACAAAACATTACACATCATTACATTAATATGCATACACTATATCCAAGTGTTTACTGTGGGTAATTCGTGTATTCACATTCTCATGTGGGTAATTTATGGTTTTGTTCAATACTTTTGGTCAAACTTTTCAAAACACCAAAGCCCTTGTTGACTTTCTCTTCTGTTCCTGACTTTACTAATTTCCTCTGTTGATTTTAATTTTCTTCATTATTTTATTTTTTCTATTTTCTTTGAGTTAGTCTTTTTCTAGATCCTGAATATTAACATCTGCATAAACAACTTTTCATTTTTTGAGTGTGCACACTGTTTGTATCCAGGCACACCTTGACCCTGCCCCTTGGGAACCTGGCACAGTGCATCATGCCCTGCATCACGCCTGGGTGCAGGACAGACAGTATCCTTTAAAAGACAAGCCACACCTATTCCTACTCTCTTCCTTTCTGCCATTTCTCTGAGGAGGCAGCTTTCTGTCTCTTCATCTTTCTCTTCCTCTCTCTCTCTCTCTTAATCCCTCTTTCTCTCTCTCCCTTTCTCTCTTTCCTCCCCCATTCCCTTCATCTCAATAAACTCTGCACTCAAGCTCTGTCTGTATGGAGTATTTTCTTCCTGCCCACAGTCCTCAACCACCATGGGACCCATGGGACCTGCTAGGGTCCCAACTCATGCTGTATCATAACACACACACACACACACACACACACACACACACACATTGCCTGAGATTTCTGACTTGCCCGGTTCCGCAGCTGTTCATCCCAAAGAAATATGCAGAGGCTTACATTAACTATAAACTGGTTGGCCTATTAGCTCAGGCTTCTTATTAACTCTTACATCTTAAATAGCCCATAATTCTTGTCTGTGTTAGCCACGTGGCTCAGTACCTTTTATTAGTGAGGCGTTCTCATCTTGCTTCCCTGTGTCTGGCTTCCTCTGTGATGACTGCTGACTGAGCCTTCCTCCTCCCAGAATTCTCCTGTTCTGGCCACCCCACCTGTACTTCCTGCCTGACTACTAGCCAATCAGCATTTTATTAAAATATATGTAACAAATCTATAGAGGGCAGAAGACCATTGTCACACAGAGCACGTGCACACACACACACACACACACACACACACACACACTTTCTTTTAAATCTTATTTTAGTTACATCACATAATTTTAAATGGTGTCTTTTAATTTCTCTCTGTTAAAGATGTTTTCTGTGTTTCATTTTTATTTTGTTTTTCACATGTGCTATTTGTTTTTTATTAGTGCACATTAAAATGTCTTTATATCTTCATTAGTGCACATATAAAATAGGGAGTTTCATTCTGACATTTTCTTTCATGCATGTAAAGTACTCTCATTGCTCTTACCTGCTCCTCTGCTCTCTCTCTTGTTCCCTGCATCTATTCTTCTTCCCCAATAGTCTCCTTCCTGCTTTAGTGCCTTTTCCTACATCTAGAGTCCACGTAAGACAATGCGACTGTTTTCTGTCTGAGACCAGCTTATTTATCATAATGTGGTGACCAGCACTTCTATCCATTTTCCTGCCTTGAGGCAATGTGTGACTAACGAGATTGGGGGCCTGTAGATGATTTTTAAAATGTAATGAGATAAAATGTACCTTGTTTAATTCAAGTCAGCCGTCCTCAGCTGCTCAGATCTATCCTAGAAGGTCCTTTTGTTATAGCTGAAGGTTTATCACTTCAAAACACCTTTGCCTTCTGTGTAGTCTAATAAGAGGAATTAGCTCTTGAGTTACAAGGCTAGAAAGCCATACACTCCACCTGTCTTTTGTATCTTTTTCTCTACTTCCTGGTAAATCTGCTTACATGGATCTGTTTTTTGCGTGCAGGACAAATTTCTAAAGAGCTGTGGTTAGCTGGTGTTTCTTTGGTTACCCATGCTGACTTCCTGCATTAGACAGTAGGGCAGTAGACTGGGGTGTCTGGAAGGGCTCACATCACTTTATGCGCACGGATGGCTGCTGGTGATAGCCGTCATCTGGGAGCGAAGCCGTGGTGACCTCGCTTCCTTCTCAGCGGACTTCACATACTCTCTGAGTTTCCTTCCTTGTGGCAGCTGGGCTTCAAGCAGGAGCATTACAATGTAGTCTTGGAGTTTTGCTCCGGCAGAATTTTAGTGATCAAAGTTAGCTCAGATCTAACTCTGGTTTGGGAATCTCTCAGCATTATGGGTAGCAGGGTGAAAAGCACACGGTAATGTATCGTATCACATCTGCAACTCCTCTGTAGTTTCAATTTATTATAGAATAAGAAGTTAAAAGTTTGTAGGCCACAGAGTCCAGCCAGATTTAAGGAAAGAGGAAACACACTCTATCCTTAAATAGGGAGAGTTCTAATAGATAGTGTGGGCTGGGCTGGGGGAGCACATTTGGAATCCCAGCATCAGAGTGGGAGCACACCTGTAATCCTAGCACTTTGGAGTGGGAGGAAGGAAGATTGGGAGTTCAGTGTCATTGCTGGATGCACAGAGAATTCAAGGCTTTACTTGGGCTAACTTGAGAATTCAAAACAACAACGTTAGTATGAGATGAGACAGTGTGTCACCAGCTCAGAGGGCTTCAAAGTCTATTTTGCACATTATAATTGCAACATGATTTGGCGTGTGTGTATGTGTGTGTGTGTGTGTGTGTGTGTGTGTGTGTGGTTTGTTAGGCATATCTGTCAGTCTGCCTGTCTACTACTTGATCAGCCTGTTAACTCTTCTGATCTTGGGTAATTTTCCTTATGAACTTGAAAAAAAATCTTCCTTTTTCACATTTGAAACAATTCTGATCAGTTCCATCTGAGCTTACGCAAATCACATTTTCTGAAAATGGTTACAAATGCCTTGCATCAGACCACGGAGCAGTGGGGGCCTTGCTTGCTGCGTCATGCTGGCCCAGAGACAGAACTGTCCACAGAGTGAAAACCATAAATGACCTCCAGCAAGCAGTGCTTTGTTCCAGACAACCAGGTCTGACTGTGAGGGAGCTGGCGTGTCACAGAACACCGTTGTATTTATGGCTTGACTGTGATTCTCTGTGACTTGTTTGTTAACGTCTCAGAACTCAATTACAGCTGCATCTTGCCTTTTGCCTTAGCCTTCCACCCAATAGCAATTTGAAATGAAGTTCCAAATCCATTTTCTGTTCTCTTGACTTTCTTTCACACTCCAGCATGGGAGTATGGAATTTATGAGGATGGAACAAGTAGCCTTGGATTATTTGGCATGGTAATTCTGTTCCATGGCTTAAGGAAGCACCAAACTCTTCGATGAAATCTATGTTTTATATCCTTTATGCTATCTATATCACTTTGGGCGTAAGAAAATTTCAAAAATGAATTGGAGGTCATGTTCTCCCTCCTTCTACTCTTCATCTGGGCTTTGGGAGCTCAGTCCAGTGCTCCAATGTGGGTCTCTGTCTCTACCTCCATTCATCACCAGATGAAGGTTCTATGGTGA
>LOEQ01001697.1:124523-151883 GCA_001685075.1 Bramus lutescens | reverse complement strand
CAGGAGGTGGAAATTTTTAATAATAATAATGAAAAAATAAATTAAAAAAGAAAACAAACGAATAAAAAATCTGCATTACTTAATTATATCTTCTAGTTAGCATTGATAATTACCTTTCTGATTTTTCTAGGAATAGTGAAGGTGAGAGCTGGGTAAAAGTGGTAAACTGATAAATTGCTATGCGTTAGGCACGATTGTCTGCCTGTTTGTACTCATTTATCCCTGTAATACTCTACTGAGGAATGCATTGCCACCCAACTCATCTTGACAGAGAGGCACTCAGAGTTAAAAAAACACTCAGCCACTTGGCAGGTTCCTAGTGAAGAGCAAAACAGGAAATTCTGAACTTTACTTGTATTCATCTTCATTGACTTAAAAGTCCACTTTTATTCAATTTCAAGATACAGACCATTTCTAGAAAAATGTCTGCAGGTGAATATCAAACAAAGACATTTTGAATCCTTTGTTAGATGTCTTGAATTATCTGCTTGTATCTTGGCATGAGTAAAACCTGCTGCTTCCTCTCATTACATAGAACCGAATGTCTGTGCCAGCCTCTGCATGGGAACCAGGGGTCCTTGCTATGTTTTAGTTCAGATTCCCAGATCCTTGCACATGTCACGATGCATGCTAATGGCTCCAGGTGGCAGTGATGCCTGCTGTGGTGGATGCAAAAACAGCTCTCAGTTTGGAATTAAATCAAAATGCTTTCTGGACGTGAAGGCAATGGAAAGAATCAAGAATATAACTCTAAAAGGGACCATTAATATTCCCTTAGAGATACCCTAACACAGAAAGGTCATTAAAATACTCGATTCCTGACTTTCCATGACTGTGACACACTTCTTGTGTTAAAATCTAATCAAACAACCCCAAATCTGACCTAACATCTAATGGAAAGAAACAAATCTCACTCAGAGTCTTGCAGATAGAGAAAGAAAAAATAATCAGCTGAAGATTTAAAAAAAATTAAAAAGCGGAGGTCTTTAGGATTTCAAAGTGAATGGTGAAGGGCTAGAGTCCTGATCACTGCAGAATAACTAGGATGGCCACTGGGAAGTCCAGCACTTGGCTAGAGGGAAGGCCAAGTATTCTGATCTGTGACGATGCTGGGAGGGGCAGCGAACAGGCTGTACAACAGCAGTCTTGCCGTCCATGGTGATTAAAGTTGGTGGTCATTCCAACACATAGCTCTACAGCCTACACAGGATTCTCAACCATGACCCAATGATATTTTAGCCAAATAATTTTTGGTGTGTGTGTTCCTGTTTTTGTATTAGAATATTCATTTCCCTGATGTCTTACATACTTTTCTCAATGCATGGACAAGCATACCTCACAGAGGAAGTAGAAAAAGACAATATCCCCTGAGTAAATTGGGAGCATGGGGACCTTAGGAGAGGATTGAACGGGAGGGGAGGGCAGGGAGGGGAGCAGAGAATAATGTAGAGCTCAATAAAAATCAATAAAAAAGCATACCTCATCGTAAGCAATCATTTTTTATGGCCCACAATTTGAGAAGAAGTAGTCCATCATGGTAAGGTGTCAGGGATGGCAGATGGGATGGTCGCATTGCATACACAGTCAGATAGCAGAGACGGATGAGGGCTTAGCACTTCCCTTTTTATTCAGTGTAGGGTACCAGCTTATAGTACAGCACTGCCTATGCGTAGGGTGGGCCTTCCCTCCTAAGTAAAACCTCTCTACAGTGCCCATCTGATACGTGCCCAGAGGTGAGTGTCATAGTTGATTCTAAATATAGCACTTTGACTGTAAATATAAGCCCTCCACACACACACACACACAACCCATCATTGTCTTGCCAGACCACAACAGATGGCCTTCATCCTTACCATAGATGTCACCTCCCATCCTACAACCCTTTCTCCATAGCTGCCTGAGGGAACACTGTTGAGCATTATCAAACCGCTTGTCCTGAGCAGGTAACAGCTCTCTCTTCCCAGACATAGTTACCAGTTTTGACTGCTGTTCTATTTTGTATTGATTCTTGACTCCCAGTCCACACCTCTGTGAAACATCCCTTTAGTTCACTGTCCTTAAATCATTAATTTGTGCTTTTACTTTGTCTGGGAACCTGACCAAGGCAGAAATATATAAATTATCCATGTCATTCACCCATAGCCTGGAAATGGGTGGGAATAGCTTTAAATCAAAATTTGTGCTCAGTGGAACATCCAGTCACAGTCCTAAGTGATTGAACTGATTGGACTAATAATTACCATCTCTGATGGTATCAGAACTGTTTGTTCTGTTTTGATTTTTGGAATGCTTGCAGGGTTAGTATATGTGCACTAAATATGCAGCATACATAAGAACTTCGCGCAATGCTTGGGGGTGCGATAAAGGTTCTTTATTATTTGTTTTGATTAAAGGGGAAAACAAAAGGGTCAGGAAAGGGTTTCTGAAGTAGAGGAGGTTTTTTTTTTTTTTGCTATTGCAATAATTCTCAAGCCTGTGGTGCTCTGCAAATCCAATATCACCTCCAAACTGTTATATTGTAATGGAAATTACATCACAGATAGCCTGATCTGGACAGTAAAGATATGGGAAATTATTTAATGGATCGATAGGAGCCCCTCTCCACTGTAATGTTCCTCTTGGTTGTGTCAGCAATCTCTCATCAGAAATGGCTTCCCAGAGTTTTGTGAAATATCACAGAATGAACCAAGGAAGAAGCTTAGCAATCTCCTGTTTGCCTGGCATGCACAAGGCCTGGGCTGGATCCCAGAGAGTATCATGGTGTCCCAAGGGAGGGTTAGTAGGAACTGGGGACTTGCTCATCAGCTCAGTGAGGAAACAAATATAATCATTTATTTGATGATGCTCCTGTTTTTGGTACCTCATAGAAGAAAAAGAATTCCCTGCAGATTTTAAAGTCCAAAGTACCAGACACTGGTCTATCAACTCTATTTCAGGAGCCAAAGCTCTCTGGGAAAGGAGCTAGATAAAGATAAGGACTGTGAAATGGTCCCTTACTGTTCAAAATTCTGCTTTTAATTGGCAAAAAGTACGTTATAGAATCCAATTCAGAGAAATAATAGAATATTATTGAATTTGGTCATTTGAAGGAGTATTCAAGATATATAGTTTCAAAATGGTCATGCAATAGTTTTGCAACAGTAAAATTCATAGTTTGAAAACAGTCATAATAGCTAGCTTCAAATAGACCTTAAATACAGGGTCACTCTATTAGATCGCCGTGTAGTCCTCCTTCCTGACCAGTATTGTCAGCTAAGTATAGGGAACTTCTGATGAGCATATCAAAATTAAGCAAACAGGAAAAAGGTAGAGATTATCTGGGTGACTTATTAAAAGTTACTTCAGGGTCCTGGGGAGATGGCTCAGTAATTAATAAGCTCTGACTGCTTTTCCAGAAGAACCAGGTTCAATTCCCAGCACCCTCTTGGGGGCTCACAACTATCTGTACCTTCCGTTCCAAGGGATCCAATGCTCTCTTCTGGCCTCCAAAGACACCAGGCATGCAAGCGGTGCACAGACATACATATAGCAAAGCACCTACACAGACACATACATGCAACAAGACTACTCTGCATAAAACAACAGATTACAGCATAACATTGCACCCTCAGCAGGGCTGTAAAACAGGTTACAGTATAACACTGCACCCTCAGCAGGGCTATACAACAGATAGCAGTATAACAATGTACCTTCTGCGGAGCTGAAATGAACATGAACAGGAAATGAATATGTCTTTGAAAGACACCCCTTTGCACGGCCAGTGAACCTACTATGCTTCAGGCACCATGTTTCATGCTCCACAGGCTGCTGTCATAGAGAAGCTCACAAGGGTTGGTAAAAATAAGTAGGTGGTCAAGGGAGATACCCAGAGGAGTTGACAGAGTAAAATCAGCTAAATATTAAGCAGAACTAGAAAACCAATTAAAGAGAAAGTGCAGAGATGGAGAGAAGCTTAAAGAAGAAGAAAGACTAAAAAACAGACAATATTTAATAGTTGTAAATATTTGACCTGTGTAAAGTACAAGCATTGTCTCATCAAATAGGAATACTGACCCTGCTGTGGAAGTGAGAAAATTGGATCTCAAGGTTGGGAACTTAGATCCAACTCCACCTCATCCATAATCCACACAATGTAAGGAAGGAGGAGCAATTAGTAAAAGTCCTGGTTATTGGGATGATAAGATGCTCCTCCATGAGAAGCACTAGGTGCTAAGCACAACGACCTGAGTTCAATCCCCAGGAACCACATGGTGGAAGGAGAAAAGCTGTGTGCTGTGGCATGACACACACATGTCACACCACATACACACACACAGAACACACACCACCACACACACAGACACCACACACATCGCTTACACCATACACACATGTCATGCCACACTATACACACACACAGAACACATCACCATACCATATATACACACACATACCACACACACCACTTACACCACACACACGTCATGCCACACCATACACACACACAGAGAACACACACCACCACACCATACACACACAGAACACTCACATGTCACACCACACCATACACACAGAGAGAACACACACCACCACACCATACACACACAGAACACACACATGTCACACCACACACACATGTCACGCTACACTATACACACAGAGACCACACATCGCCACACCATACACACACACCGCTTACATCACACAACGCACCTCCCACACATCTAATTTTAAAGAAAACAAAAATAAATTCTGTGTTACTTATCTTTGAAAAGTTGTTCATTCATAACCCATGGAAGACTTGACAACTGTAATGGGATTTACCACTGTGACCATGTTTTCCTCTTAGGCTTTATCTGCAGTTTATGAATTTTTTTCTCTTAAATGCAAATCTTTATATTTTCAGTGCTTAAACTAGGCAAATTTGAAATGATGCCATGAACGTTTCCATACATTTGTTCCTATTCCTAAATTTTTGCTGATTTCTTTTTCTTTTTTTTCTTTTTTTTTTTGCCTCAAAGTCCCTATAAATATATCAGCAGGATGAGGTGTGAGGATGAGACTTCCAAGGGGCAGTGTGTACTACCTACTATTCCCGTCCAGATTTAAACTGAGCCACCATGGAAATGAATAACCTTTTTAAGGACATGCTTCAGCACCAGTAAGGTTTTCTTAATTCATTTTGACAACTGCCTCTAATTGCTTAATAGCACATATTACATGGGTAATAAAAAGCTTAATAACTTGAGACCTTAATGCTATTTCAGATGAAGTCATAGGAGTGTGTTTGCCAGACATTTATGTATGGGTTGCTGTGTGTGTGTGTGTGTGTGTGTGTACATGTGTGTGTGTTTGTGTGTGTGTGTGTAATGCCCTCTGGCCTCCAGTTGAATGCATACACACATGCACAGGCATCCATATAAACATGAAAAATACAATACAAAATCAATTCAATGGGTTTCAATAAACTGTAGCAGCTCTCTCTCTCTCTCTCTCTCTCTCTCTCTCNCTCACACACACACACACACACACACACACACACACACACAATCAGCTGTTTCTCTAGAGAACCTTGACTGATACCAGGAGCATCTGTGAAGATGAAGGCAGGACTGGTACAATAGATGCTTCTCTAAACTAAGGTACCCAAAGTCACCAGCACACCCCAGAAGCTGGAGAGAAGCAACCTTTGAAGAGAGCATCCCCGCAGAGACATTTCCAAACCGTGAATGTGTGGGGATTTATTCAAAGACACTGGGGTTTGCAGATGTGAAGAGGTTATATGAGGAATATGTGAAAGATTCTGCAGCCAGCAAATATTTCCAATCCTCAGCTGCGAAACAATGACTGAAATGTATTTTGGTCCTATCTTAACTCGTGCACTGGTCTTTTTATGTTAAACTAGCGCCCTCTTGTGCAATAGGTTTTAATGACAAAGTCTGAAAAGTTACACACTACATTCCCATATCCAGTTACTAAAGGAGCATAATTATTAGATAGTACTGTTTTGTCCTTTTTTTTGTTTTCAACATTGTCATAACAAAAATATCAAAGTGAGTAAGACCAAAGTTTAACAAGTCAGCTTCCATGAAAACAGCAAAAGCTACTTTTCAGAATCTCTTTTTAAAAATTACCTCTTTTTGATATTATAATATAATTACATCAGTTTTCCCTTCCGTTTCTGCTCTCCAACACATCCCATATGTCTTATTTCACCCTTCAAGGAAAGTCTCCTTTTCAACAGGCAGAGACAATTACATAAAACCACAACTAATCAAAATGCAGAGTCGTGGAGCCAAGTCCCGAGGGATGCATCAATACATTTCTTAAGAATAACTAACTCACTCTCAAGAGAAAGGGGGAGAATATATTTTATTGTAAAATGTAATTAGTTTTGGTGGATTCTTGAAATTTTAGGGCAAAATGAAAATGTGTTGCTTCGGCCGAGGCAAGAAGTCAATGGCAATTGTCTCTCCTGAGTGCAGTCTCTGGGTGGGGCCCTGTACCAGCTTTATTACATCGTTAGCGCTTCCTGCCTCCTGTAGCATAACGCCCAACCAGTGTACCAGTTTCAGGAAATGTGATAAGTAACAGGAGGAGTGGCAGAGCTATAGTCACAGACAGGGTGAGCCCCTGTGTGCAGCACCCTCCTCTGGGTAGTGACGGAGGCCTGTGAGGATTGTGAACCCTGGGGCTTCTCCAGGTGTCACAACTTTAGGTTTTCTTTCCCCTACTAAACATGGGTTGAATACATTAAAGTCTTCACCCTAATGGAATGTGATCCTCCATTTGTTTTTTGGTTTTGGTTTTGTTTTTTTGAGACAAGGTCATACTGTCTGACCCAAGCTGCTCCAATCTCTTTGTCATCCTGCCTTAACTTCCTAGAATTACAGGCAATGACCAGTGCAGCCTAATTTGGAGACAGGTTCTTTATGGAAATAGTTAAGTTAAAATGAGGTCGTTTAGATGGGCTTCAATCCAACACAGTTTACAAATAGGGGAACTCTGATCTGGGTGTGGCCAAGCAAACCTGTAATCCCAGCACCTAGGGTGAGGTAGAAAGATCAATCGTTCAAGGTCATCCTTCAAGGTCAGCTTGCATTTATAAGAGACCCCCATGTTGTGAGGTATTCACCAGAGAAGACTGCTTGGGCATGGGCTTAAGCCAACAGTAAGAATTTATTAGTTGGCCAGCAACTACATTGGGTGTTTGGGAGCCCAGTGTAACCCTGAGTCTTTCACAGGATAAACTTTTAAGCATAAAAACCATGTCCTGGGCTGACATACTTCAGTTAACAAAAGCAGTTAGCCAGAAGTGGAATCACAGAAGCCAAAAACAAAGTTAGTACATTCAGAGACTTTCCAGGAACTATGGACTTTGGTGGATTAGATTTTTAAGTTTTGGCAGATGGTGCTGTCTATGTGCTAAGTTTTGCAGCCTGAATGGTACTTCTGTCATGGAGTCAGTTGTGCTAAGGTCTGGGAGCCTAGTAAGGTCTGGGTTCCTGTTATACCTGCCCCACTGGGATATGTGATCCCTCGTCTTGGTTGTCAACTTGACTACATCTGAAATTAGCAAAAACCCAAGTGACTGGGCAGACTTGTGAAGGATTTTTCTTGGGTTGTCTGGAGCTCACTACTCAGATCAAGTTGACCTTGAAGTCACAGACATCCTCTTGCCTCTGCCTCTTGAGTGCTAGGACTATCAGTGTGTAGCAACACATCTGATAATTTCAATTTCTTAATTTTATACATTTATCACTTACTTATATTTATTTGCCTAAAATATAAAGACTTATTAAAAAAAACTTTATCAAGAACCAGGGAAATGGCACATTGGTGAAAGAGCTCATTGCGTATCCCTAAAACCTACATAAAAGACAGATGTAATAAACACATATCTGTAATGCCAGTGCTTCTACACAGACATGAGAGTCAGGGATGGACAATTTTCCAGAGACTTGTGGGTCAGGTTGTCACAGCAGTGGACAAGAGACCCAGTCTCCCCAAACAAAGTGGAAGGCAGGACTGACATTCAAGGGTGTCTTCTTTCCGATTTAGCCACATTGTTCCAAGATTTGTTGTGGGATAATGACCTTATTATACCCTTTAAAGATTTGTGAGTTGTATTGTTTTAATATGATTTAATTTAATAAAACACTGATTGGCCAGTAGCCAGGCAGGAAGTTTAGGCAGGGCGATGAGAACAGGAGAATTCTGGGAAGAGGAAAGAGTCACTCTACAGTTGTCACTCAGACACGGAGAAGAATGCCTCACTGATGAAAGGTACTGAGTCACATGGCTAACACAGACAAGAATTATAGGCTAATATAAGTTATAAGAGTTATAAGAAGCCTGAGCTAATAGGCCAATCAGTTTATACTTAATGTAGACCTCTGTGTGTTTCTATGGGACTGAATGGCTGTGAGACCAGAGGGGACAGAAACTTTTGTCAACATGAATTCATACAGGCGTATGCATGCATGAGGTGCACACTCATGCATGTGTATGCACATGCACACACACGCATGCGCACGCACACACGCACACACATGCACACATGCACTCATACATGCACACATGCAGGCATATGATAGAAATGTTTTTTTCCCTTAGAATTCATATTGTTGACAAATCATACTAAAGATACTTGATTTTAAAGTTATTTGAAGTTCCCCCAGATTTCCCCTAACAATTTATTATTATAACCAGGCTCATTTGTTTTGCTTGGCTTTAATTTAGAAACTGGAATTTTAATTAAATTGTACTAGTTAGTAGGCAATGATATATCAACAGAATTCAAATTGAAAGACTTTCTTACTTCTCACTCTTCTGTGTCATGGCACCCTAACAAAGAGACCCATGTCTACCACTTCCTTTCTTCTTTACCGGGCTAATGTTTTTGTTTGTTTATTTGTTTGTTTGTTTGTAGTTTCCTTTTTTCTTCACAAAGGGCAGTATATTTTATATTTAATTCATCTTATTTATTGTTGGATTCCCTTGCTTACATCCTGGCCACCTCTCCTTGACAGTTTACCATCTCATCTGCTCTTTTATGACTGCAAATAGCGCTGCATTAAGTTGCCTCACACAACCACTTCTCAATACTCGCATTGTGCTTAGGGAGAACACGATTCAGAAAGAGAATCCAGAAAACTGGATTCTCATGCTGCCCCTGGCAACAGTGGCACACATCAGTCTCTTACTACAGAAGAGATGGGTTCCTAGACCCCCCATGTATATGAAATCTACTGATGCTCAAGTCTTTTCTATCAAATGGCATGGCATTTACATATGAGTTGGATACATTATCATGTATGCTTTAAATCACCTCTTGATTACTTGAAGTCCCTAACACAGTGTGATGTCAGTCGTTGGTACACTGTGTTGTTTGGGCAACAGTGACAACAGCAAAGGTCTGTAGATGGATGTTCAGTACAGATGCAGATTTTTCCTCTACAGCAGGCTGCATCTGAAGATACAGAACCAATGGGTGCTCAAGTCGAATGCAGCATTTGTTTCTTTGACCCATCCAAACATAAACACTCTGATCCAGAAATGAGTACTTGGGTCAGAAGGTTTGGCCTGATTCTGCTTTGTCTGCTGTTGGTGGCAGCCCAGTGTTTGGCTTTTGACCTGATCATGTCTACTTCCCGGCAACAAAGTAAACAGCAGCATCTGGTCCTCTGTGGGTAGTGATTGCAGAAGAGCACCTCCTACTCAAACTCCAGGAGTGACATTGGGGCTCCAGAACTTGATTTTCCAGTGCACCTATTATTTCTTCCTGTGATCTTTCTAATAAATTCCTTTTCCTGCTTGACTATGCATAGAACTCTGACCGAAATACTCTCTATGAAAAAGTAATGGCTCAACAATCCTAAAACTAGAGAGAGAGAAAGGGAGTGGAGCACCTGTCCCTACTTCCTTGATAATAAATTAACTTTGACCCACCCTTGGTCTTTCCTTGACATTTCCTTTTCTTTTCCTTTTCCCTGATTCTTCTGTTTAAAAACAGAGAAACAAAATCCCAAAACACCAAGGGTCTGAATTCCGTGATTCTCTCCTGTGCATGAAGATGGCCCCCGAAGGTATAAGAGGAGCTTTAGGCCTCTGCCAGAGTGGGTGTGCATTGATCAGGTCCCATGTGTCTTCCCCTGCTGAGCTTCAGAGATGGCTTTGCATGGCACTGCTCTCAAGAGAGGACTTGTGCAGAGAAGAGCTGCATTCTTGAGTTAGCATTCCTAACAGAGTCTAATAAATCTTCAGCAACTGACAATCCAGTCTGTAAAACAAGACTTTTTGTGCCCTAAGCTAGATAATTGCCGGCTCCAAGAAATTTGCTTGGCTAATTTTATAATTAAAAGTTCGAAGCAAAGCTAGAACTTCCAGACTCACTGATGCTCAGCTAAGATGTTGTGAGGACTGGAGGACATCAGAAGAAGCGGTTGGGTGCTCCTCTCACTTCTAAAGGAGACGTAGCTCATGTGCTGGTGGGCTGGCTCTCTTTAGGTGTGTGGAAGGACAGAGGAGAACTTAGTACACCTGGATGCTTAAGACCAGAACAGACTCAATCATCAAGAGATTAAAGAAAAAGCATAGCTGTTCCTGCTCCACTGTGTTTGTCATGGTTCACTCGGCCCCTTCCTGGACTGTCAGAGCCTTGCGACATTTCCCTTCTTTGCTATTGTTACCAACATTATTATGAAGAGTTAGGACCAAGCCTTGACCAGCACTGAAATGAAGTACATGCCTAATTAGGCTTATGGAAAGGCCATTCACTAACTTCCCAGATAGCATCAGTGCAAAGCAGTGTCTTGGACGAATTCGGATGTCTTGGTAGGGGAAAAGTTTGAAATGAAGCAGAACTTGGATTCTGGGGACCAAGAACTCCATACCCTACTAGTGACCCTACTAGTCTCTGGGGCTGAAGAAGGTTTGGCTAGCCTGGATATGATTGTGGTACAGAGAGATCAGACATTTCTGAACCCCAGGGTCAGACCTGAATAAAGCCTGTTGTAACCTCAACAAGTATAAACACCAGGGTCTTAATTTTCTCCACCCACTTTGGTCCTGACCTGTATCATATGGGTGATGTAGGATGCATGCTAATGGCTCCACTGTCTACGTACTAACTCTTCGCTTGGGGCTAGGAACCTCCAATATGAACCTTAAGCTTCAACTCTGAGTTTTCATCTCTTGATTCTTATCATTAATCTGTAGATATTGGAATCAACACATATGTTTATAAATAACAATGGATGGGAACTTGTACTCCTCATGAAGGATTGTAGGTCCCATGAGATGGGGAATCCACCACCTATGATACGCATTACACAAATGGATACTCTCTAAATGTTAACTGTCTGACGTCTATGCCTCTCAGTTCTAATACTCTGTTCTCAGCGTCAAAGGTGGAAAAGTCAAATAGCACTAGATGTTCCGAATCTGTTTGTTTTGCTTTCCCAAGAGAATCACCTTGCACTTCCCTGGGCAGTTTCACGGGGTGGCTCAGCAAATCATAACCTGATCCAACCAAGTTTTCTGGCAAGTGACATTCTAGAGCTGAAGTTAATAACCGCGAGGACAAACCAGGGTCTCTGACTTCATGTGTTAGGGCAAAGATTCCAGAATGCCTGTTCTTGTTCGCTTGTCTTTTTCCCACACTCTATTTCATGGCAGACTTTGCATTGATGAAGTGGTAAGGCTTATACGACATACATATACAATAATGAAGAGAGCTTTGACACCAAACAGGAACTGTCTGTGTGAACAAGTCTTACTGTCTGATCTTGGGAGAGGACATGCTATTCACTGTTCCTGATGTCATCCTATCCCACTCTGTTGGAGAAAATAGAAATTGTTGCATATGCCATGATTAGGATTTTTGATATGCTCCCGTTTTCCCTGCAGCACTTATATTCTAACACAATTGAAAACATTACCTCAATAAGAACCATATTAAAAGTAGGTGTAGTCTCTATGCATTATTCAAGGCCTCCATCACCCAGGAAGAGCTGGCCTAGTTTCTCTCCTCCATAGGGACAGTCTGCACAGCTCGTGTGCAGTTTGACTGTTAGCAGCTATGGCAGGTAGTATTTTTCAGCCAAACCCACACAACCGTAATTTAGTGAGAAAGTAGAAGGCTCTTGGGAACTGATCTATAAGAAATGAACCATCTGTTCTGTTTGGGAAGCATGACATCCAGAGACGACTCCCTATGGAGCCCGTGATGTGTTTCCAATCAGGAAAGTGCACGGGGCACGCTGCCTGGTATCACACTTGCTTGTCCTTCAGTCAACCAGGAAATGGTACCTTTTCTCACTAAAGAGCTTGGAACGAAGATATACCATGCAAGTGGCAGCCCAGTTCAGTGATTCTCCAATTCCATCTGCACCAAACCATTGGGGACGTTTAAGAAATCACATAATCAGGTCTTTCTTGGGTAAAGAAGATGCATTGCATAAGGGAGATGGAGGCCCTTGGCATCTACCTTTTAAACCAGCACATCAGGCAGTTTGTTCACAAGACCAATTGTGAGACACACTGGTGAGCTATGGTCATAATGCTCCATTTGGTGTGAATCACTGAATGCCCAGGAGAAATGACCAGCACAAGTAACAAACAGTGTAAGCAGGGCTATAGACAAGAATACAGAACACTAGCAGTGATACTCTTGTGTTTGTTCATCATCATCATGGGGAAGCTTTCAGAGCACCTTCTCAGGTGATGTCTCTGTATTAACTATGTGAGAGAGGCAAGGTGATGACTGACATTCCATTTCATATAAAAAGAGAAAGGGAGGGAGAGTGGGCAAGGGAGGGAGGGAGGGAGGGAGGGAAGGAGGAAGGGAGAGAGCGAGAGAGAGCACTTAACTTCCCCAAAGTTCCTTAGTCTGATAGATGAAAAACAAGAATTGTACACAAGACTTTTGAAAGCTTTTGCTTAAAGGAGGGAAACTATAATAAATAGACAAAAGCCCTGAGAAACAGGGGCCCAAAGCTCTCCTTGGGAGAGATCTATTACTGTCTTTATAATACAGAAAACCTGGGGACACTGTATATGCTCATCCATAGGGTCGTGATCAAAGAAGAAACAAAGTGACTGTTATGCAGTTGGAAGTTCTGAGAGGTCATTGTGTGTGTGTTGGGGGCACCGAGAGAGAGAGAGAGAGAGAGAAAAGACTAGAATGAGATACAGTGGAAGGGGAGGAGAAACAAATGCAGGAGGGAAGGAGAGAGAAGGGTGGCTACTTCTCTTTGCTGTTTCCTTTGGTACTGTTGTGAATATGCACTTTTGATTTAACATACTTCAGCAGAACCTTCAGGGGATCCTAAATAGAACATAAAATCTAGGAGATGATATTTCTAAACCAAATTTTATTTGAATTTGAGGCATATCTGATATAGAAAAGGAAAGAAAATCCTTAATGTTTTTACATCTCATTTCTGTCTTACCTATAATTATACTGTTTACTATATCTTATTTCATGTGCACATATATATATAAAATAATAGTGTAGCAAAGGTATTAGGTTATATACATTTTATATTATTTAATAAATATGTAAATATAATAAAACTTATGAGTTTTATGTTATAGTGTTTATATTATGAAAATAAAATACAATTTAAAATAATAATTATTCTACATTTTTGAGGTCTAACACATTCAGAAAAAAAGATTTTTGTCTCATAAAAGTTGAATCTTTGTGTCTTGAAACAGGGTTTAGAGTGGAAGGAAGGAAATACATAACAACACATATTTCATTAGTGACCAACCCAGAAAACATTTCTGACTGATCACTACCATGCACCATGATATTGAATCTTATTAGTATTGACTGCATGATTTGTCAAGATTGAATAACATTCAACTTTCAACAAAGCATTGTGTACCCTGTTCTGGGTAAGCCATAGAGGTTCAAAGACAAGAAAGTGAGGTCTCAAAGTCACTGGGTAGCTGAGGATGATCTTGAGTCATAACTGTGCACCACCACTCTTGAACTACTTATTTTTGCAAAAAAATAAAGCTGAGGGTGATATATGCCTATCAGCGCTTTGGAAGTAGATTCAGAGGAATCCTGAGTTCAAAGCCAAGGCTCACTATGTGATTGAGGCTAGCCTAGGTCACATGAGATCCTATCTCAGAAAACAGATCAGACCAAACCAAACCAAACCACAAAACAAAATGTTCTCTGTGAGTAATTGTTATTACCTTTTTTTGAGAGGGGATTGACAGTAAAAAAAAAAATGTACTATCTCCTTTTCATTTATTTAATGTAGATGACACCAGGAGGAAAATGCAATCTAATTCCACATAGGTGACCGTTTCTTAGTCATAGATTCTGCTTAGGAAGCTGATGAAGCTGAGGAGAGTCCTCTGGGAGAACCCGCCAGTGGAGTGGTAGTTTTAGGAGCTCCTGGACCACCAACCGCATCAGTGGCCATCAGTAAATTAACCTTGTTCTAGAAGTTTGTTCTTGTCAAATGCAGATGTGGCAATATTTACTCAGCAAATATTTTTAGAGCACCTACCCTGCCCAAAAGCTCTGTGTTAGAACACACTTGCGTGTTTCAGTCAACTCTCCAGGCGATTCTAATGCGTGCATGGGTTTAACCACACACCAGCCTCAATACAAAATGGGCTACACTCAGTTTCTGTCCCCAGAAGGTCTGATGTATTTCATCAGATGTGGAAGTTCAAACATGAGCGCATTGCAAGCTTCTCTTGGAAGTTCTTACAGACAGGCATTGCAGGGACCCTGTTGTTTGAAGACAGGAGGTGTATGGTGTGTGGTTTTGAATAAACATTTCCAGTTTTAGGAAAGGGGAAATGCTTTTATTCAGACTTACCTACTCCCGGCATGCATGATGCACTAGAGTAGAGGCATTACTGTGCAGTGCCTCCCATCACTATGGGACTTTGGAAATAGGTTCCAGGCCATTTCCTCCAATTAATTTACTGAATAATTGAAGGACTTTCAAATTTGTTTTGTTGTTGTTGTTAATATCTTCTTTATAATTGTGGGATTTTTAATGGAAAAAAATCCAAACCCAATCTCTGAATGCTTCTTATGAAATTCATGTTTGGGGTGGAGTCTTCTAACTTCCAATTGCTGCCCTGAGTGGAGATAGATCAATTTTTGTTACTAATCAGCCACTCTGCTAACAATTTCTTTGAGACACATTTATTTCACAACTAGTAGAGAAATCTTTGCTCTGAAGGGTCTCTAGGCCTTGGAGTCACACGAGAAGCAGTTTTTTTGCAAGTCACTGCTATCTGGAATATCTACCTGTATGGAGCCACAAAGTCAGCCACACTGCCTCGCCTTGCACATTGCATACACACACACACAGAGAGAGAGAGACAGAGAGAGACAGAGAGAGACAGAGAAACAGAGAGAGAGAAGAGAGAGACAAAGAGAGAGAAGAGAAGAGAGAGACAGAGAGAGACAGAGAAGAGAAGAGAGAGAAGAGAAGAGAAGAGAAGAGAGACAGAGAGAGAGCAAGAGAGAAGAGAAGAGAAGAGAAGAGAGAGACAGAGACAGAGAGAGGAGAAGAGAGAGAAGAGAGAGAAGAGAGAGAGAGAATGTAAAATAGCTGTCATCATTTTATGGAGCATTCAGCATAGATGAATACTGGATTGTGCATATTAACCAGTATATTCTTCATAAGAATTAAGGTATTGCTTTTATAGGTAACTGTCTTAAGTTACATATCTCACATTCAAATCATGACCTTTCACTACGTTATAATTCCCTTTATCCTATGATGGTGCACAGGGTCCTGAGGATTGCTATGCATAAAGACTCATGTGGCAGAACTTCATACTCTTGCAAATGAGCAAAATTTTCACTTTCTTTGTCTCTGGAGCCTGTGAAGACAGCCACTGCTTTAAGCTGGCAATTTATTCTCACTGAACATCCATTTCACAAGACCCTGTAGAGTGGATTGATGCATGAATATATGATGTATTACTGGATTAAGGAACATAATTCTGGTTTAAGGGTTCTATGCTTCCCTTGGCAAGCTGAAGAGAAGCTAATCATATTAATAAAGAAACTACCAATTATAGACTATGAGATTATACCTGTCTTCACATTATATCTGCAAGGCAGTTTTACTTCCTAATGATTTAAGAATTAGGAATTTAGTGAATTTAGCTCATGAATGAATAATTTGCAAACTTTCAGCTTTATAGTGTTTAATTATACAGGTCCCTTTTGTCATTACAGGAAAAATAGAGGAAGTAATTAACTAACCAATTTCTGGGGAAAGAAAAATATCAAGCAAAAAAGACAGCATAATTTTGATCCAGGATCCTTCCTTCCTTCTTCCCCTTCCTCTTCCCTATAAATGGCAAAATCTTTATTAAGCAATTGTAATAAAGCATATGCACAGCACACAGAGGGGTTCTCACGTCACTTTCCTTCCCTCTCCCTTCCCTTCTCTCCTGAGACAATGCTTTACAGTGGAGCCCTGGCTGGCCTAGAACTTGCTATGCAGATCATGCTGGCCTCAGACTCAAAGACAGCCTCCTGCTTCTGCTTCCCAAGTGCTGGGATTAGAGGCATGCAGCACCACACCTAGCCTGTGATCCTTTTAATTTACACCTCAAACTGGCTTGGAAATACCAAGTGCAAGCTTGGAAAGGGGTGATGTTATCATTGTTGGGAATGTTGCTTTTTATCCACAAATAAGTATCTATTTCTTACTTCAAAGTATCCTTTCAGAAAATTAGAACTTTAACCCATACAGTATTGCTTAAGCTACTAAACGTTTTTTATTGAAATTGCAAATATGAAGTTATAATTTTCTCCAAGAATTCTCTCAGAAGGCAGCCCCTATATGCATAAGACCACAATATGAATCGACTGTTATTAAAAATTAAAAATGGTGTTGACTTACTTTTTTCAGTCAATAGAAATAATTGCATCTTGAGTTTGCACACAACTGTTTGAAAACATAAAAGCAGAATCTCTTCTCCAAACACAAGTTTTCCCTGCTAATTATTTGTCATAGTTTGGCAGTCAAATTCATGGACATTACATAATAGACAATACTGAGAATTGTGCTTCCAATTGCCTTCTTGGCAAAAGGTTTGAAACTCTTGGGGTCCCATGCACAGAAGCTAGATCTCAGTGAAATATTAAGCAATGGACTCTTAGATCTAGAACAAGAAAGAGGACTAAGACCACTCACTTGGAAAACCATTTCTCTGCCTTTCACAGATTTAACCATTTGACTCATACTTGGGGTGTTAACCCTTTTCCCCAGATCTCTTTCTTCCTGGAAAGTTCATCCTTTTCAGCAGATACAAGTTAATTAGTTTATGGTATCTCAAGATAAAAAGTATCCTTTAAACACTTAAAATTTATTATTTGCTTATTTTTTCCAATGCTTTTAGGCTAAGAAGAATTTGAGGCTAATTTTGGGCAAAATGTAAATATAATAAATAAACCAGAACCAGTTTAAAACTCAAAGTAAAATGTACACACACATGCACACATATAAACACACACACATACCTAACACCCTTTACACACATAAACACCTACATACAAACACGCACACAGACACAAGCCAATCCAACAAATACAAGCAATGCTGTCTATTGTCTAAATTGGTTACAGATTAAAATCAATACAAACTTTGAGTTTCTTGGGAAATATTGCTAAAAGAATGGTTGGTTCTGTAGCATTAACTGTCCCCAAAAGATGCAAATAGTCCCCAAAGCCTCAACCCCTGGCTGAAATCACTCAGTGGACTCCAGCCAGGACCACTGCTGATGGGTATATATAACCTCAGTAATACTATACAGAGGATGCAGATATAGTTTACACAAGGCTGATTCTTGAATCCTTCCAAATGTCAATTATATGATACTGAAAAATAATCCAGGGATATCAGTATTCATTGAATCAAGAGTCTAAGGGTGTAAGTGCTTAGATTTTGTCTTAAACCATGACTGCATTAAATAATAGAGAGATAGAGTGTTTCATTGTTGGTTATCCATCTAACAATAGATACAGAAATGGATTTTTTAATGAAAGGAGATTCCACGTAAATACCATAAAATCAGTCAAGCAGTGGATTTAACATTTTTTACTTAGCCAATCATACATAAAACTAGGTTTTGCTCAAGGAAAGTGTGGAATTAGTGTTTTCTGGCTTGCTTTTGGTGAATTTCTCTAAAAGTTAACTTGTAACTTTCATTATTATATGGGGTTACCTACAACTGACTGGGACAAAATATTTTGAAAATATTGAGTAAAATAACATTTGAACTAAAAATAACTCTATTCAAACTGCTCTTCATCAGTTAAAATTGGGTATGGAAAGATTAACCAGTGTCATTGAGCTTAGAAAAATGATATGTGTTTGAATATCAAATGACATCAAATTGAATATCAAATAACTTGAAGGGCATTTTAATACCACAAAATACTAAACAAGCACCAGAGATTGTGATGACATTTGTTAAGGTTTTTCAAGATGAGCGGAGAACTTTGTTTACCTATAGTGATGGGTAATTCATGTGTCAGCTTGACTGACGGAACCAGTGCAGTGCTGAGGAGGAGATAGGCCTTGGAGTGGGTGAAGACAGGTCTCCCCAATGAGGGTGGACATCAGTTTGTCCCTTGTGGGCAAGAGCAGAGCTGAAAAAGATGGAGAGTCTCTTCCCAAGTCCAACTTTTCTGCCCTTGGGCTTTGGTGTTTCTGAGTGTTGGGTCTTTAGACTTGGACTGGGTCTTAAATTATCACTTCCATCATCCTCAGATTTCGAGTTTGCCTGGGAACCATGCTGTTTCCCAAGCTTGCAGGTGAAGCGCTTGTCTTCTCAATATCTGATTCCTGATCCATAATAAAAAATTTTCCCATATATATATATACATATGTGTGTGTGACACACATACACACACACACACACTATTGATCCTGTTTTGCTGGAAAATTCTGATTACTGGACACATTCATTTTGATATTACTGGATAAACTATCAAATACTTTCAGGGAGTCAAAAGAAAGGAAAAACTGGCCCTTCAAATGAGCAGGTAGGATACAACCTCTAGAACAATAGTTCTTAAACTGTGGGTCATGACTCCTTTGGGGGGTCTAATGACCCTTCCACAGAGGTTGTTTAAAATGATCAGAAAACATAGATGTTTACATTAAGATTCATTACAGTAGCAAAATTACAGTTATGAAGTAGCAGTGAAAATAATTTTGGGGTTGGGGGGTTGCCACAACCTGAGGAACTGTATTAAAGGTTGCAGAACTGTGAAGGTTGAGAACCTTTGGTTTAGAGAGTTTTCCCCTGGAATCAGGACAGACAACAAATGTCAACCATGTTAAATTATTTATTTATTTACTTCTTTCTTTATTTGGTTTTTCAAGACAGAATTTCTTTGTGTAGCTCTGGCTGTCTTAGAACTAGCTCTGTAAAACAGGCTGGCCTCAAACTCACAGATCTAACTGCCTCTGCCTCCCTCCCGAGTGCTGGGATGAAAAGTGTGCACCACCACTGTCCGGCAAACTCTTATATTTATATAAAATATGATATGGTCTAAGAAATGCCAAAAAAACAGAGATACTAAAAAGAAAGATAAACTTAATTCCTTGAGTAAACATTTTTAAATTCAATCAGAAAATACTATCTATTAACTTCAAAATAACAGTCACTGGAAGGTTTTTTAAGACTTATTTATCTTATTTTATGTGTATGGGGGTTTGGCCTGCATGCCTATTTGTGCACATGTGTGCCTGATGTCTGCAGAGGCCAGAAAAGGCAAGTGGATTCCCTGGAATTGGAGCTGCGGTTGGTTGTGAACAAGCATGTTGGTTCTGGGAATCGAATCAGAGTCCGCTGGAAGAGTACTCTGGGCCATCTCTTCAGTCCCCCTGGAAGAGATTTTAAATTTTGCTTAGATTCAAATATAATTCAAGACACTCTCTCTGAATTCTAAAAGATAATTTATAAGAGGAAAAGACAGAATCTTCAGTGAAACCTAAGGCCATGCCTTATTTAAAACATTCATATATGTATATATGCATATATACACATCTGTGTGTGTGTGTGCGTGTATGTGTGTACACATGTGCAAGCGCTTATGTGGAGACCAGACACGGTTGCTTGGCAACCCTATTACTTTCCACCATAGGCCTTTGAGGCAGGATTTCTCCCTGAACCTGGAGCATACCCTCTGGCTAGGCTGGCTGGTCAGCAAGTTTCCAAGAATGAGGGTAACTGGCCTTGTGGTCATACCTAGCTTTTAGGTGGGTTTCTAATTCAGGTCCTCCTGCTTGCCTAGCAATAACTTTTACTCACTGAGCTATCTCCACAGCCCCACAAAAAAAGAGTCTTAAAGCCCCTCCTATGGGACACCTACGTAGTTTTGTTTGTAAAGTTTACTCCTGGCTGTGAAGATGCTTCAGTCAGAAATGGGTTTGCCCCCCAAACAAATTCCAGAGTTCTAATTCCCAGAAAGCATATTCAAAGCTGGGTGTGGTGGTGTATACTTGTATCCCCAGGTAGGGATGGCTTAATGGAAGGTGAGAAGTGCGGAGAGGCGGTTCATTGAAAGCTCATGGGCTAGCTAATCTGACTGGCCCAGCAGAGTTCCAGGCCACCCAGAGACTCTGCCTCAAATGACGGAAGGCTCCTGATGAGTAATACCAGAGGTAATCTCCTGACCTCCACATGTGCCATACACATATCTGCACCCACGTATGCAATCCTTCACATAATAGCACATCCTCCACCCTCCTTGTGGCCTTTCCTGATAGTATTTCCTTGTTACCTATTCTAAATTATAGCTCTGATTTTGAGAGACACAACACCCAAGAGCTTCTGTAGCTGCCTGGTCAATCTTCAAAGCGTAGTGGAATTCCTCCAGAATAGTAATGGTGACTCTATTCCTTGTTAGTTCTGATTGTGTTTTTGTAAAATCAAGGCGTTTTAGAAAATGGTTTTATTTTTTAAAAACACAAATAAATGCCATTGTCAGTATTACAGTTCACCTCTATCAAGTTTGTAAGAATAGGATTTATTTTATTAAAACCTCCTAAAATTCTATGTCATAACCCTTTACCTGCCAGCCAAGAAAGATTCTCAATCACTGAGGAAGTTTCCAACTGTTGCCAACCTGTGCTGGAAAGAAATTTTTCTCCCATCATCTGTGCCAAAACATCTGCCCCCGTCTTGTCTCTGGGACTTTGTCAGAAGCTAGGAAGAGAAAAGAACCATTGTCCAAGAAACAAGACCTCACCATCTCCATCCCGCATTGCAGGGAGCCCCAGTCTCCTGGTCTCCATGTCTCAGAGAAGCTTCTAGTTTTATGGTTTCTCTTTTTCTTGAAAAAATATTTTCATTTCCCATTTCTGAGCCAAAGCTCTTTGTCTTGACTCAAATCCTTATTTCAATCACTTAGTCCCTAAAGCTACACCAGGGTTTCAGGAACTGAATGCTGGGGAGGTGTTAAAATGTGTCATGTTCTCTGAGCAGCTATCTCCCTCTGATTCTCACTGTGTGTGGAAATAAAATGATAAAATGATAGTATCTCAAAATGTGACTCTTCCTGACCTGTGCTTAATTTTACAGAGAATTCCTGGTTTGTTCCATCAAAAGAGCTGAGAGTGGTGAGCCTGAGTCCAGATGTTTCATGCTGTTCAAGGGTGATCTTTTCAAAGGTTTGCTAAAGTGATCCTGCACGGTGTTGGTTATTTTAAGCATCCCTTGGTCTTTCCTTCTCTCCCTAGCAGAACATTGATGTCTTCATCCTGCTAATGCACAGGGCTACTTGAACCAGTAGTTTATGATATGAATTATAAATGACGTAATGCCAATTAATTGTAAGTTGCTTAATATTGATTTAATTATAAGTTGCCTAATGTTGATTTATTTGTATCACAATCAACCATTAATCATGATCATTAGTTAAGATGTTAAAATTATACTGAAGCAATGTTTTACACTCCCATTTTCCTAAGAAGCTTTCCCTGGACAACATTGAGAAACTAACGCTCTTAACTAACAAGGACTAGATGATAACTATAGTAACTTTTTATATAAAAAGTCACACTTGTGATAGGCTATGTATAACTAAAATAAAAACTGGTCAGTAAGCTGCTTTGAAAATTCTAAGCAGTAGTACTAAATACACTGATCAACAATAGGTACATATAATCAATAAATACTTATTAAATATATTTCTTATTTAACATACTTTTCTGTGTTTATTAACAATTGAACAGTTGGTAGTGAAAAAAATCTTGCTGTTAGAAATTCACAAGTTGTGGGAAAAGTGATCTACACTGGATATGACCATCATCCTACTGGGTCAGAAGTTGTCGGGACAATCAACAAGCCATCCTGACCCATAGCCAAGACAAGAATATGGATAAAATTGTACATCAAGTTGATGAATAATGGGCATTAAGACTTAACACTTCCTCTGGGACACAAGAGCATGCTCACTATAGACAAGGGCCTTCATGGAGAGATGTTAATCTTTAGTTAGTCTCTGCTTGCTCGATGCCCCTTTCTTACCTGCTGCCAGTAGAAAAAAAATATCCAATCCAGGAATGATGAGACTCAGGCAGAACCTCTGCCCAGGGTCACCCACCACTCTTCTAGAAACCCTGAATAAAATTCACTCATGGAGCAAGCTGAAATTGATGGAGTCATTCTCTGGGCTGGTGGGCTATGCTCATCTACAAGAAAGTCCCTCTTTCACATCTCTTTGGGAAAACCACACTTCTGAAATAGTCACCACCTAAATAGTGACTTGATCTTAGGACCCATGTACACCCCAACATCAGCATCTCAGCACATACTTGGAACACCTGATTGTACCCTAAGTCAGAAGTAATACCTATAAACAAACATGTAAGCCGTATACACCACTGTTTGGGACAGATTAGCTTAAAGGCTTAACCTTAGACATTTATAGGACTACACTCCCACTTGTGCCTATACAGGCAAAATGAGGCATCACTCCTCACAGGTATATGGGGTGGCTGCCCCTGAAAGCTACAACTGAGTGTTACACATATGGAGAAATGCACAGACAAACCAAAATATTTGTTTTTCATACAGGGTTTTTCGTGTCTCTACATGGCAGGTGGATCATACAGAACTCATTGTGCCAATGCTGTCTATAAGACCGCACTAGAAGATGCACCCATGGCTGCCTTTCCAGCCAGCTCAATTTTTCTGCACTAACCAGCCAAACCCTTGTTATCTTCCATCATCTGAGAACCGTTTCCAAGAAGCCCATCCTGGGAGGAATGTACATTTATTTTATTCCATTCCCAAGTGAGAACTCTAGACACGAACAAAAACAGAAGCCCTGGTGATTTTATTGACAGCTCTCTAAACTAGACACATACAAGCATATTTCTGATGAGCCAAAAGACTGTACTGATGCTTTTTTAAAAGGTGGTACTGTAAGATGCAGTGATTCCAGATCTGCTCACACTCTGCCCGTGGATATGTAACACTCAGTGTTGCTTGCTGCTTACTGTGTATATATAGCCAACAAGACAAATACAACGAATGCTAGCCATTTAGATGTGTGTGGTCTGCCAGCTTGAGTCACTGCCCACAATTAGTACCAAACTTCTCAAATCTAACCTTTGTGTCATTTTAGAAATAGCTAGTTGTTGCTGTTGTCTATACTGTTATGAAAACTTAATGCATGGCTCTCAACACACAAAAACAGCCATAAAGTCTTCATGGAAGACCCCATAAAGTTCTCATACAGGGGCAAAAATCTGTGCACACAAACTCCAAAGATTATAAGAGCTATGTGACAGGGTGATAGGAATCTGGCCTTGAGGGTTTGACATGTTTGTCACCATTTGGATACAAAAACCATCATCATGACCAACGAGAGAACGTGGCCCATAGGAAAGACCAGAACATAAACAAAACTATAAATGGGCAAGTGACAAGTTCTGGATACTGAGCTTATTAACATCTGTTGCTCTAAAGGGGTGTGGCTACTTAGAAACGAATGATTCTGGAGATTATAAACCACCTCTCCCTGTTGCCTACTGCTGTGTAGTAAACAGAAACCATCAACGGATGGTGGATCCTTGCTGAAGTGGTGTCCTGATGTCACCCTGCTCTGAAAGGAACCTACTTAAAACTCACTCACAGGGCAGCCTGGATTTTCTGGGGTCATTCTGTTGGCACCCTCCCCTTTGGAAGACATTTTTTAATGTCTCCCTGGGAACCGACATTTACACAGCTGAAATCTAGCTAGCATGATGCTTATGAAGATTATGTGGCTCAGTTAAGGTGATGTAAGCTGTGTACTACTGTAGCATCATTTTGTTTGATATGATTGCAAAATGTGTGCCTGTCAGCTGCTACTTCATTTGAAGAACAGAGAGCAGTTTTTTCTTGAATGACTTCATGGTTCAGACATCTCATTCAGACTATCCTTCTTTTAAATTAGGGTCAATTAGTGATCTTTCTCTTAGTAAACTTTCTCCAGTTATGAGAGGGCTCTTCCACATAATTGAAGAAAGATACTGTGCTCACAGGTACAGTAGAATGCAGTTAAAGTCAATGAAAATCCCAGGTTGAGAGATGGGTACAACTTGTCAGTGTGCTTGGACAACCCTTTCCACAGCTTACACTTATTTTAAGGAATTCGATACTCTGAAAATATTGATGAGTTCAATTTTATAGGCAAAATTAAGAAAATGAAAGTGAACCAGGTGGTAGTGACACAAGCCTTTAATCCAAGCTCTCAGGAGGCAGAGGCAGATGGATCTCTATGAGTTCAAGGCCAGTCTGGTCTACAAGAACTAGTTCCAGGACAGGACTGAAAGCTACAAAAAAAGGAAGTTTGTTAACATTATATGATACATAAAATGCACATATTTAACATATACATTTAGATGAATTTAACTATACACTTGGAATCATTATGCCACCACAATCAGGAGAGCAAAGAAGGCTTGGGATATAGCTCAGTGGTAGAACACCTGCTTAGCATGTACAGGAACCTGGCTTGGATCCCCAGCACCATGCACACACAATTTTTAAAGGTAGTAAACATATCTGTCAAAATCAAAGACAAAATGTTTACAACACATTCAAGCTACAAAATATGTATAGCTTTAATGTGAAAGGATTTTTTATTTAAATATTTCTATTATTTTCCTATGTGTATGTATGTTTTCATAAATGTGAATGGTGATTTTTACTATTATTTTACTATATGTATGTGTGTGCTCATACATGTGAAAGAGAGGGCACATACTATTTCATGAGTTAGGAAGTCAAAAGGCATCCTTGAGTATAAATCCTCACTTTCTACCTTGTTTGAGGTAGTTTCTCTCTTGGTCACTGCTTCACAAACCAGATTAGCTGGCTCACAAATTCTGGAGTTCTTTTGTGTATATACCTTGTATACACAATTTTTAAAGGGTAGTAAGCATATATCTATAACTCCTACAGAGAGAAGACTATTTTTTTTTACCATTTCCTAGAGGGAGGGGAACTCTGCAATCACAGGCATACACATGACTGCATTTGGCTTTCATGTGAGTTCTAGGAATGTAAACAACAGTCTTGTGTCACAATGTCTGCCCACTGAGTCCAGCAAGGAACTTCTAAATAGTTACTTAAAAATGTAGAGAAACAAAAGATGAACAAAAGGCTAGATAAAAATTTTGGAGAAGAAACAATGAATTATTAATAATAAAAGTCAGATGCTATAGAGATTTGCATTGGTATGGATCTTGGTTTACTGACACAAACTTAAGGTCAACTTTGTCATATGTATATTTCTGTTCTTTATTGAGGTATTGTGTTTGTGCAGCTCATTAAAAAATGTAATGTATAATTAAGAAGTATAGGTTAATAGATAATCATCTATGACAGTCAAGCTTGTAGTCACATTAGTTAGATTTTCTAGATGTACAGAAATGTATTTCAGATAGGATAGGTATTCTTCAAATCTTTGAAAGACTACAGAAGATGGCATTTAAAATGTTTTAGGTAGTTGGGACTTGACTGTCGGGATGAAGCCCATCCTGTGGCAGGGCCATGAGCGGTCCATCATGCAGATCAAGTACAACCACGAAGGAGACCTCCTCTTCACGGTGGCCAAAGACCCTATCATCAATGTGTGGTACTCTGTAAATAATGGCAAGAGGCTGGGCACCTACACTGGCCATAATGGAGCTGTGTGGTGTGTGAATGCTGACCCGGACACCAAGCATGTCCTTGCTGGCTCAGCTGACAACAGCTGTCGTCTCTGGGATTGTGAAACAGGGAAGCAGCTGGCTCTACTGAAGGCCAACTCAGTTGTCCATACCTGTGGCTTTGACTTTGCGGGCAACATCATCATGTTCTCCACAGACAAGCAGATGGGGTACCAGTGTTTCATGATCTTCTTTGATCTACGGGATCCAAGCCAGATTGACAGCAATGAGCCCTATGTGAAGATCCCCTGCAATGACTCCAAGATCACCAGTGCTGTTTGGGGATGCTTGGGGGAGTGCATCATTGCAGGCCATGAGAGTGGAGAGCTCAACCAGTATAGTGCCAAGTCTGGGGAGATGTTGGTGAATGCTAAGGAACACTCCTGGCAGATCAATGACATCCAGTTGTCTAGAGACATGTCCATGTTTGTCACTGCATCCCAGGACAACACAGCTAAGCTCTTTGACTCCTCAAGTCTTGAACATCAGAAGACTTTCCGAACAGAACGTCCCATCAACTCAGCTGTCCTCTCTCCCAACTATGACCATGTGGTGCTGGGAGGTGGCCAGGATGGCATGGATATAACCACAACCTCCACTAGGATTGGCAAGTTGAAGCCAGGTTCTTCCATCTGGCTTTTGAAGAGGAGCATGGGCGAGTCAAGGCCACTTTGGACGTATCAACAGTGCTGCCTTCCATCCTGATGGCAAGAGTTACAGCAGCAGTTATGTCAGCATCCATTACTTCGACCCACAGTACTCTGAGTTTGAGTTTGAGGCCTAAGAATTTGGATCTCAGTGCACATCAGAGAAGCTGCTCAAGAGGGTTTTAGACTCTGAGAAATAAATTCATTTGCTAAAATTCAAAAAAATAAGTTAGAACTTTTCATGACAATGAGACACGTTTGCTCCTGGCAGCACCAGTCTACTTCAAGAGAAAGATGGGCATCAGAGAGTCTCCTTGTGGAGTTGGTTAGCCATTTGGGCAAGAAACTGCTCTTGCCTGGACTGCTTGATGAACTGGACATGCAGGACCTGCAGAGAAATGACTGTTGAACTTGCCTAAAAGTGAGATGATCCCTTGGGGTTCCTGCTTCATGAAAGGATCTGCTAGACATTCTGCAGGACACAGAAGAAAGTGACTGACAAACTGCCAATA